>JAQGBT010000007.1:0-158508 GCA_034698585.1 Disparrhopalites patrizii
ATTCTGTCATCACCATAGGGGTCAGTCAGTCCCTTTGACCCGGAAAAAGGATGACGTAATATGTACCAGCTCCCTAGAGGTTTTTCCTTAATAAGACTGAATTGAGTGAAACACGTATGTATGTCTATGTATGGTACGGGTGTAAGGAACACATACATATATACGTTAGTTGGGAGCGGAGGAGAATGCCCATGCTTTTTCTCGTCCACATTAAAACAATGAGAGACGTGGGTGATGGAAAGCGTCGTAAAAGAAATAGGGTAGTAGTGTTTGTCTGTGTGAAGCCTAAAATTGATTTGTTTCTGGTTTCAAGTTTCCATCTGTCTTATAGTAAGGGGAATTGGCCATTATAAACCGAAAAGTTGAGCAACACACGTACTGTACTGGTAGTCGTGGGCCAAAAAAGCGACAAGAAATTAGAGAGAGATGGTGGCTTGGAGTGAGATAGAAAGAGAGGGAGAGAGAGAGCGCGAGGGAGGGAGGGGGTTGGGGATGTACTACTGGGAAAAGTGGTGGCTGAGTGAAACAGTGAGTGTAAAATTGAACAACAAATCAAATTAAGCAATCGCTTCTACACATATGTAAATGTATATTTGTTGAGGGAAAAAGGATGAGGCCCCGTGTGTGGTTCTTGTTCACAAAGGGCCCAGGGAAACAAATCAACTTGAAGGTAAAATAGTTTTTAACCAGGTTTTCATCTCGTCATTATAATTTATTTGAATTATTTATGGTACTTTCTTCTCATCACCATTTCTCTTCGTCGGAGGATGGGGCAAGCGTTGGATGAATTGCAGATCTCATTCCACGAAGGAATATAGATTGCACATGGTTTTTTTGGCATTGGTTAAATAGGGGCTCGTAGTAGCTAGAGTTGGTTTTTCTGTGAATCGACTGCAGAAACAGAAGTGACCACTGAGGTAGAGGAAATATTGAATAATTAGAACCTACACATTTGTAAACCTATCGCTCTACCTTGATTGCGGGAAATTAGAATCCGACCCAACTTTGGCTGGGGATGACAGGTTACCATAATTATTACACCATTCTCAGGGCTTCCTTTTATGTGATCTAACACCTGAGGAAATGGGTTTACCGCCGTCATTATTATATACTGTTATATTTTTTATTATATGACTACTCAACAAAAGTTTGCATTTACACCCTTTGGTGCTCCTGGAAAGTAGGAGAAGAAACAATCGGACAAACTTGAGTCCCTTTGAGATGATTATTGTGGGGTTACGGGCGAATTTAAAATTAGAGGTGGAACCTGAACTCTTTTTCTATATAGGATTTTGTAGCTCAACTATTACGTGACGTGTGCACGTGAGGACGTATGCATGAATAATTGTATGCCCTCCTATAAAGATGGAGACGGTGAAATATGAATGCAGTAAAGTTCTTCATTTCGTCCCAAAATACAAAAGTTTTTGTGCCGAAACTATGGGACTACTAACATGGAAAGAGAAAAGGAGGAAATTTTCTTTTTTCCCCCCACTTTCTCTCTCTGTGTGTCCTCTCTCTCACTCTCTCTCCCTATCCTTCCAATAATCATGTGCTGATGACATTTGAAATAATAGGGGGGAAAGGGGATATAGAAAACTCTGTCTCCTCCACGATATACTTCTTGTTTATAGGCTTCTCGCCTGTGCTTTTATACGAAGTACGTGGACGCAATTTATCCGTAGTCAAAAGTTAAGCTCTTTACGTCAACTTTTATTGAGAATCTTCAGTCTTCTTCCCTTCATCATCTTCTCATATTCTTCATCTCCGTTCCCTCTCATCCTCTCCGCCTTTCTCTCTAGGACTCGGTCTATCTGTCGTCTTCTATTCTTGTCTTTTCTTTTGCTTATGTTAAGTCCTACCCCCCTTTTTTATTTCACCCTTGTTTGCGCTATACATAAGCAGAAAAAAATGAAGTACTCTATGAAGTTAAATAAAGGGAAAAATATAAAAATATATAAAGTAAATACTACAAAGGATTTCGTTTATATTTATGACTGCTTTTTATGCCTTTCTCTACGGCTTCTTTTTATTTTTTTTATTTCCCTCTTCTTCCAGGACGTTTTGTGATAAAGAGAGCCACAAAAGGAGGGGAAAAAACGTTTCACGTTCGAAGAAAAAAATACTGATTATTATATATCCATTCGTTCGCCATGTATTTTGAATTTGTTATGGTGTATGTATTCTGTGTATACCTGTAAGCTTTGTGAATGTAGGTGGATCATATTTTTACGAACTTCCATAAATGACAAAGTTTTGCCCCTCTCAAAGCTAAAGAGAAAATCCAAGGATTAGGCTCAATAAGGACTACTACAGAAAAAATATTTACCTTCATTATTTTGACTTGGACCCCTAATTATTGTAACAAGCCTGACATTATTGGCCTATCCTCCAATGTAGACCTTCTACTATTGCCCGTCTCTATTCTTGCGTTGATCCAATCTCCGAAAAGACTATAAAATATTCTAGCCTTCGTCGGTTTTTTACACCAATATCCTTCTCCACGGATGGTTCTAAAGTAAGATAAAATTGAAAGGTGCTCTCCCACACAATTTTGGCTTGTAGTCGGTGGCACATTGCTCACTTTGTATTTGGTTCGGTAGCACTTGGAGATCACAGGGAGCCCTTGTTTTTTGGAGCTTTTAGGGTTTTACTTTCTCTGTTCTTCCATCTCTCCGTCGCTTTCAAATCCATTGTGGCTCCATATGATGGAATTTTCAATTTGAAGCTTATTGTACGTGTTGATTTGCTCAAGGGCAGAGAAAAAACCTTTTTCCCCTATCCTAAAGGAGTAGTTGTACTATCGGGTTAAAGTCTTCAAAAAAAAAAGTGGGCTTTAGCATTTTGCCACCATATTTTTTCTTCTTATATTTTCACTCCCTGTTGAGTCTGTAGAAGAAAAAAACAAGAACGAAGGAAAGTATTACTATACTATACCCTTAAGTTGGAATTTACTATGTAGGCAGACGGTGAATACAAGTGGAAAGGGAATAAAGTTTGGTGAAAGTAGTGTTGGAGAGGAAACCATAAGATTTGTTTCTTAAGAAAAGATGGTTTTTGCATAAAACAACCTGAGATTTTACCGTTTTTACTCTCACGGAAAAATATGACACACGTATTAGTTCCTGTGTATGTCATCTCTCTCACTGTCTTTCTCCATGGAATTGAACACTTTTTTTTTAAGAAAAGAAGATTCTTCTTTGTTGCACCCGAGTGGGACAAACAATGTTAACCGAAGAAAAATGTGAGCATTCCTTCTTTCATTCTTGGTATATCTCTCTTCTCTCTCTCTCTCTCTCTCTCTCTCTCTCTCTCTCTCTCTCTCTCTCTCTCTTTCTTTCACCTTCAGTCCTCTTCGGAGAAGCTCGAATGGTGAAAGTGGTGCGAGAAATTCTAGACCAGGGAGAAGAGGTATCTGCTTATTGTATATACATATATCTATCCGTACTATCTTTTAGATAAAAATGTAGATTCTCTACTATACCATTAGTTGATAGACTTAAAAAATGTGTGAGACATTGCGCATTCCATTGTAATGGGGGGTGGGGATGGTAGGATTCCTTCATGTAGGATAAATTGTACGTGTACTCTCAATGTATGGAGAAGTTTTGGAAAAAAATGAGTGAAGATGGGGAAAGGAACAAGAGAAAATGCGTACACGATTCCTTCCTTATCCTTCCTCTTATTTGACATGTGCCTGGAGATACTTATAGACATGTCCTGGAGCGTGTATTGGCATACATGCTGGATCTTGACTGGGACAAAATGCATTTGCTTGTCATTTTTATTCTTTCGACATATTTCCCTCAAATTTTATTCTTCCTCCCAGTGTGTGTCCCTCTCTCATTTTGTATGCATGCCGGACGGGAACGGCACGCACAGATATTATTCCCACTCTTCGTCGTTTTCCTCTCTACATTATAAAAAAAAAAAAAGAATCTTGCAAAAAAAAAAAAAAATCCAGAGCAAGTGTCACGGTGTCCTGGGTAGGAGTTTTTTTTAACTCCTACGACATACGACAAGCCTGTGGATTCCTTTGGTGTATAAGATGGTGAGAAAAGTCTCATTCCTATCACATGAGATGCAAACTGTGCTTGTCCTTACGCGACATACTACATCTTCAATGAGATGAAGCCCAAAATTTGAAGAAATTTCTCTTCCTTTTCTCTTTCCTCCTTTAATAAATTGGAGACTCTAAGAATGTATAAGGATGAATAATGAATACGTACATACATACATACATTTCTTGCCTTCTGCCCGCAGTGATTGTTTTGTCCCCTCTCCTCACCTTTCCCCCTCCCTATAGACTAGGGAACTGGTATTATTATTGGAATGGTATGAAAGCAGGCTATGTATGCATGTGATTCCTTCTTCCATATAATTTGACTTTCTCGAAAACTAAGGAGGTGAGTGGGGGAAGAGAGAGAGAGAGAGAAAGCGAGGGAGAACCTGGGAAGAAGTCATTATGGTAGAGAGAAGTAAATAAAGTAGTAATGCATTTGCATTCATTGTGAATTAAGTACGCATCTTGAATTTTGGGTGAGTGATAATTTTCCCCCTCCTTCCTTGTACACCTTCCTTCGATTCGTTTGGCTCCTCGCCTCCTCCTCGAAAACAGGTTTATCCTCACTTTCTTCTTCAAAGATCATCTCTCCTTTCCTTCCTTTCTAATTTCTCTGGAGCTTTCACCATCCCTCTCTCTCTCTCTCCCTAACTTTTAGCTTGTGGACTGTTCTTTTACACCCTTTCTCTCTCCCACTTTCTCTCCGTCTGCCTTTGAACTCATACATTTTCCCGGCATGTGTTTGTTAAGGAAAGTAAACAGACAGTGAATTTCATGCACTTTTAGTTTGTGTGTAAAACTTTGTAGTAGAAAGATGTCCCTACGAGAAAAAAAAAGAAGCTTACGTTTGTATAAAGTACTCACATTCGAGTGACTCGTTGAAGTTGTTCCAGGATTATGTAGTACGTCCACACACATACACCCACACCACCAACTCCCCTAATGATGTTTTACGGTATACTGTATGTTCCTTCGCTTGTGGATCAGATCTAGACGAGTATTATGCCTTTGGCTCCTGTACTTCCAAGGAACTTCATTTAATAACTTAGTTTGCCAATGAGGACGAAGAAGAATTGTTTTTGGGTATGTGAAAAGTCTTGAAGAAGATATAGAATAGAGAGAGAGAGAGAGAGAGAGAGAGAGAGAAAACTCTGACTTTTTCCCTCAATTCCCTCCCCCCTTATTTCATCCGTAGTAAATTGTCTTACCAGTCCGTATCGCAACCCCTAAAATGTGCATTTGTTACTTACTGGGAAAAGTGTGTGCGTGTATGTCTTTGAATTGAAAAAAGTGGTGCCATGAGGGAAAACCTGAGTTGCATAGTAATAATGAGGAGACTAAGAGGATGCAAGTGGGAGGGGGAAGAGGGGAGGGAGATTCAAGAGGAAGGTAGAGGAAGCTTAACATTACAGTAAAGGAAGGTAGAAGAAATAAAAAAATTCTGGGTTGATGTTGCTTGGTGGTGGTAGTGGCGGCGGTGATGCTGGTGGATGGATTTAGGCGTTTAACCAACACGTTCTTGAAGCAGGCTTTAATTGTATATGGATCTGCCACACGTACAAGTACATTCCTGTAGGCTCGTGTATACATTTAGATTATTTAGCATCCCACCACCTTTGATACGCTCAAGACTTTCGTAGTGAAGGGCACTGCTGAGCAGTCCTATTTAGAAGCAAGGAAAGGCATTGAGATGAGGGTGAAAAAAAAAATAGTTTGTATACATAAACTCACAAACATCAAGGAGGAGGAAAATAGGAAGGAAACTATAGAATTAAGGGGGTAAAATAATAATAAAAGAAAAAAGGTTATACAAAGAAGGAACTTCTGTTTGTACATAATGTATCAACGCACCAGACACAAATAAGCTACCAAATAGGTTTCTCACCAGAAAAATCCTTCTAGCAAGATTCAAGAGAGAAAGAGACAGAGAGGCAGAACACAGAGAGAAGAAGACAGAGTGAAGAGGAGAAATTTCCAGTACTCAACAGTAATTAAGTCGAAGAAGTCTTCTCCGCCGTCCCATTTTTTTTTCTTCTTCCTCCTTTACAGCTGTATTTCCTTTGAAGGCATTTAGATGTTACAAGTTGATAGTGTATATAATATGTACGTGTACATGTTTCAAGTGGGGAAGAAAGCATGTGAAAGGAAAAGTCAAGAAGAATGGAGAATGAGGAGGCTCTTGTAACCCTTCTTGCGTGTGTGTGTGTGTACAAAGTGTAGTGCAAAGCACGTTCTTCGAATTGATTTCATTGAAACTCTTGCTTCTGCTGACTCTTTTTTATGTAGCTTTGTCTTCCTGTAACTAGGTTGTTAAGGAAAAGTTGGGACAATTTAAATAGCTTTGCTCGTAAGAGGGAGATAGGAAGGATCAAGGATGATAATGTTGATGATGACGATGCTCATGGAACGGGTGGAGCGTATTGGTCTTCATTATTACTGCGACCATTATCCTTTGTTTCCTTGCTACAATCTCTTCCCCTCTCTTCCTATGTCACCCTGCCTGTGTTTTCTTCATTAAAGTACATGGAATAGAAGCAAATTTCTTACATCCTGGATCCAAGCACGTTCCCTTCTTTTGTACACACATCGTTATACACACATTATATTATTAGTATAATTATGCACGGAAAAATGTGTTAGGAGAGAACAAAGTTGGAAATTTACGGTAGAAATTTTTGATTACTCAGACAGTTTTTTTTTCTCTCTCTTCCACATGCTAAACTGGGTTGATACAAGAGAAAGGGAGGTGATTTTTAAGCCTTTTTAATCTCTGCAATGCTGATGTGTTATAAATGGGTTGCCCGTACTTTGTTACATTGGTGCATGTTATGTCATTAGGGCGGTACAGTATAACTACATATTGTAACTATACACATACGGAGAGAAAATCTAGGTGATAGGGCTCAACTGATATCTGTAGAAGGTTTTAACGTGTACAAGTGCATACGGGGAAGGAAGTGATGCCTTCTGGAACTCACTTCGTGGATGTAATGGGTGATTTACTTGACTGGCATCAATTCTCTTCAGTGGCACCATCACTATCCCCTTTCTCTCGCCTTCCCTCTCTCCTTGTCTCTCTTCTGTCTCTATACTCTCCCTTCCCTGTTTCCTACTAGTAGGACTCTTAAGGTCTTGTAATATAAGGCTTTTGTACATTTAAGTGTGTAGCCCTCTTAGTTATTTAGTACTGGTTCTCGAGCTAGTGTAACTATTTACACCGATCCAGCTCGTCCTACCAGTGGAAGTTCATGGGACACATGCATGTTACTGGTTTTTTTGGGCTCCCTACTATTTCTCCAAGGACGAGGAAATCAAGTTTAGGACAATAACTTAACCACATGAGAATGTGCTTTGGGCTCACAACAGGAATTTGTCTGTGTTGCAATGTAAATCTACCAGGAGGTTGTAGCAGGACTAACTCGTTGCTACCGATTTCTCGTTTCTCTCTCTCTCTCTTTCTCTCTCTCTCTCTTTCTCTCTTGGTTTCCGCATATCTTCTCCTGTATTTTATATCTCCCTGTGTCTGGGTCTCTCTGTCCCTCTGTTTCCTTTTCCTGGCTTACGAATTGAAACTTTCGCCGGGAAAGATTTTCCTCCGGTATGTAAAAGGTTTGATTCGAAAACCAAATTGGAGGTTATAAAAAGGGGTGAATGTATGTATTTGTATGTATTGTGGATGAGAGAAAGAGGATCGGTGTGGGGTTCGTGTACTAAAGGAAGTGCATGCTGTACATATCGTCTATGCCTTCCTTCCCCCTTTTTTTCTCTCTCTTCTGCCCTTGATCCTATAATTATATGGAGGTGAACAAAGGGTTTATTCCACCTTCCGGATAAGTCCACGTCTTTTGGTCCTGGTTACAGTAGTTCTAGGAGGACCATCTTGTAAATTTCTTGAAACTTTGAACAAGTGTTGCTTCTTTCTTTCTTTCTGTTTTTTTTTGATGGCATTGCTTAGCTTCATTTGAATTTACAAGTGGAATGAGAAGCGGTGAATTTCAAGGGGGGAGCAATGATGATGGCATGTTTTTACCCTTTGGGTTGTTTTATGTCTTAGCCGATTCTCCTTCTTCTTCTTTTTCTACGGCCACGACACTCTTCTTATGCTTGTAACTTCCGTGCCGGAATACCAGAACATGCTGTAGTGCTCTTTGTGAGGAGCTCAACTGTGGAAATTACTTGGAGGTGAAACTGAATGGAACAGTGGAATAATGGACATTTTCCCCTGTAGCACTTTGAATACGTGAATACCGACACACCTCTTGAGTTTTTTTATATTCTTTCTCTTTTTTTTCTTGGGAAACAATTCCTTAATAACAGATACATCTTCACACATACATGTGTATGCTTTCCTGAAGTTCAGTCAGCTATATATAACATAAGCAGAGAGGTTTGGTAAAGTTTCATGGATAAATTTATTGCTTGTTGCTTCTCCATCTGACTTTTTCAATTGGCGAGGAAATGAATGTTCTCGCACGACGCCTCGCCAATGAGTACCTCTTTTTTCGGGTGTATTCGTCCTGTTTTTTTTTACTGAATTGATCTATATATACGTATATTGTGTATATTTATATGTACAACAAAAACCTATGGACATACGGTTATGTCGAATGATGGAAGGTGATTACTGTTGCCTCGGCTGCCGTATCTCCGTACAGTGTATGAGAGGGGAAATGCGAAGTAACTGTGTGTGTATGTGTTTGAATGAAACCCCGTGAAAAATGGAGTATGTTTGGTACACGTTTTTACTGTAATTTGATAGGATGGAAATAATTCATGGCTTCGCATGGCCAGAGAAACCCATTCAATTTTTTTTATCTATTATTGTTCCAACAATACCAACAGGAGTTTTTAGGTTACCTACAAAAACTGACCAAAATACTTCTCTTGAGTATATTTCCATCCAATAATTTTTTGAACGTGAAGATTTTTGTGCAATTTTAAAATGATGTGTAACCGTAACCAGGTGGAATCATACAATAACTACCGCCCAGCGAATGTATGGCTGCGTTAAAATTAAATTTAGATGGTTTGCTGAATTATTCCGTAGTACAAGGAGCTAAATGATATAACATTTCACTTAATAAACTTTCCTAGTCTCGTTTCCGGAAGTACAGGGCCTGTGATTAATAATATTATATGTACATATGGTATGATTGTAAATGTATTTATGTTGTATATCCGTATGCATTTGGATGCTATGATTCCTAACTTCTGGGAACATTCGGGATTAAGTACCTTGTATATTCGTGTAGTACCCTTTAAATGATTACTTGTATTCTTAGGCTATATTGCTGTTGTTAAATATGGTGTACGTGACACCCTTTCACCAATTCTAAGAATGTTCCCTTACTCATATGTGCCTTTATACAACCACAAATAAGTTACTTTCACGTCCGTTTGGACTCCCTGTACCATATATAAGGTGGTGTTTTTCTTCCATTAAATTAAGTCTTATTTTGTCTTCACACATTGAAACTCTGCTGGTTCACTCTCCGATTATTTTATTTTCTCAAGTTCATAATACAAGCTGAAACTCTGCCAGTTTCAGCCTTGTCCGTATACATATCTCTGATAAGTTCACTATACATATGTGCAAGTTGCACTTCACTATTTCCTACATTACATTCAATTCATCATAGGGCGGCTCTACGGAAGTTTCACGTGGATTGTGCTTTCTCTTTAAATGCCACAAATAATTGAAAGTAATGGGCAAAAACTTGAACTGTGTACCTTCGAAACTCCTATATGATTGATACAGCCAGAATTAGCTCTAATATATAACTCATCATTGAACACAGGATTGAGAATCATGAGACGGTAGACTTCACTGAAATTATAGCTCTCCCGTTTTCATAACTCATGCGGTTGGATTCTTGATTGAGGTCTATTATTCTCCACTAAACGTCTCTCTCTGACTTTTTAACCCTCCTTCTCTTGTTTTTTTGTGTCTCAGACCATAAAGATAATGGGAAGAGATTGGTGTGTTGGTAAATAAAAAAAAAGTTCTATGTCCCCGCTTGCATTTCATTATCAGGTTGACGGAAGAAAAAATGAATGGTTTGGCTCTGGAACTTCAAAAAGAACTGAGAACTTCAAAAAGAGTTCTTTTTCCCGTATTCTTCTTCCCTCTTTAATCGACGGCTGACTTGTAAGTCTCTGAATATTTATAGTACAAGAGTACTGAGGATTTTTTCCCTATCCGCTCTCTCTCTCTCTCTCTCTCTTTGACAGAATAAAAAAGGGCTCTGTGAAGTGTGAAAGGTTTCTAATACAGACCTCCTCGCTTTCAGAAGAAGAAGAAAAAAAAGTATATATAGAGCGTTTTTCCTCCGTTTGTCTCATGATGCACTGGCACCAAAAAAGGAACTTGTGATGGTGGCAGTGATTGTAGTAGTGGATGGATTTTTGTGAATTTTTTCAGAGCAGAATTACTCTGGCATGATTTTGTCTGAAAGAATATTAAGATGAGAGTGGTTCACTGCCACGTTTTTTTCCTAAAAAAGGGCCTAGCCATCTAATGTATGAAAGGAAGCATGGAGAAAAAGTGTGCAAGAAAGAAAAGAGAGAGATATTGTAATTATTTGGTTCGTTCAAGCATATATCTTTGACGTGAGTTGTAATTCTGCACCGAAGAACATGTTTTTTTTCTTGGTGGGCATACATACATACATACGTCAAAGTTACCATTCATACATGCTCTCTTCTGTGATTGATATGGAGTATATGACACCAGGGTTATGTATGTAAATTCTGTATATAAAATGTCTGTGTCGGCTCGAGATATCTTTTGATTTCCTAAGTACACACGTATGCATTTAGATGCACATTTATGTGCTTTGGGAAAGAACTATCTCATCATGATAGAGTCTAATATGCACGTGTGTATAAGTACAAGCATTTGACTTATTTCATTGGATTTTCTCAGTCTGTCTCTGTACGTCTCATCAGTTTGTATAGACAAGGGTAAATGGCACAAGAGGGTTATGAAGACCATTCTGTTGACTGTCTGCATACAACTGTCCTAAACGAATGCCAGTGGATTGACACTCCCTGAAGGAGCGGAACGTATTGCTGTTGTAATTAAGATTGTCAGTGTCAGAAATGAAAAAAATTTTGATCTTCCTCGTCCGTCTTCTTCTTCCTCTCTCCCTCTCTTCCTCATCACAAGCTTCTATTCCAAGAGCATACATAATGTAAAGACTGATTATTATTATTATTATGACTGTGAGTTTTTATATGTGAATGAAGAAAGGGAGAGAGAGAGAAATAGAATGAGAAGAAGGAAAGTGCAATTTTTTGTAAGAAGCTGTACAATTGCGAGATTGAAATGAGAAAATGCTCGTGTTCAGATGTCTTATGAGCATATTGTATGTATAATATACATATGTAACATGTAGTATATGTTTCTGTCATTAAATAATAAATCCTCCATCTCAAACCATCTTCCCCCGTGGTGCTTTTTGAGAAATATACTCCTGCGCTTTGTAAGACATTAATTTTTTTTTATTCCACGGCCTCCCTCTATAACATTCTGTAAAAAAGAATTCTGCCCGTCTTTTGTCTGCAAAAGTCCTGAGCAATTGATTCATGAAAGATGTGGTATACTTTGGCGTGTAAAAGATACGCACTTAGGTAGGCAAGACATATGTAGAAGCAGTTACATTATCCTCACATTTGAGGGTTCTTGTGCTACCGTCGTTAGAATGTATATAAAAAGGGTTATTCAGTGTGGACATTATTAAAAAACGGATTAGTATATGATTATAGTGTACCTATGTTTTTTTTTTCAAAGCTTTATATAGCAAAGTCGTGATGTGAATGGATCTTTCTTGCGAATGAATATATATTAGACGTGTGAAGTTGCAGTTTCTGTGATTTTTTTTGTGTGTGCATGTACAATATGTGAATCCTCCTCTACATTGTTTGAACAAGCTTCCTGACGTAAATCCGGTAGCCGCTGTCATTACTTAGGAAGATAAGGCTGACTATGTCCAGTGTGTCAGTGGGGAGACGAAAGAAAGCTATCCTTTGTCATGTGATGTATTGAGCGTGGAACGTATGTTTTTGCACATTTGCATCCTTGTCAGTGTAAATAATTAGGAGGAAGATGACCTCTCACGACTAACTCAAACTCGTGTATCTTCCTCTGTCCTTTCCCATGCATTTCTTCACCATCCTAAATAACATAGAGCGTGCGCTTGTCCGTTCCTTCCAATTGGTCATGTAAGGAATGGATTTGTTTGTGTGTGTCCACACATGTATACACATATATTCCCCATTAAGGAGTCATACCATTACTGCATTTGTTGTTATTATATTTGCACAAAAGAGCCGCGTACATCCTCACTTGACATTTTTGGTCATTTCCATTTCAGTATTAACTGAATATGTATGCAGTCTTCTCCTTTTTTCTTTGGTGTGTTTTTATTTTTTGCAATTACTAATGAACGTACATATGCCTACATTCAACCACCATTATGCATTCATATACGGGAATACGTAAATGAGGTTTGCTCATGTTCATAGTGCTTTGCTTTGTTCTACATTGTAAAATGATATAACTCATATGCTGGGGAGAGGGAGATGTACAATTTCGGGAGTTGCACAACAATGTGGTTCGTGTAACGTTTTTTGTTTTGCTTTTAAATTAACACACTCACACGCAGCATCCACCCTGTCTGTGACCAAAGGATTTAGTTATTTTTTGGAAGATGCCAACCGTTGGTTTGGACATGCTGCATGCCTTGTTATTGTTGTTGTACGTTCAAGCGAAGTTTTTTCATGGTGTCTCTCTCTCTCTCTATACGTGCAAAAAGTCTGTCCATGTTCAAGATCCCTAGCTTTTTCATTTGGGTTACATTCTTCCACAATGTGTCCAATTTTTCGCATAGAGTTTTCTTTGCCAAACACCGTCATTCCCATTCTTTGCTTGAACAGAACAATCATTTATACCAATGAACATGCCTACCGATGTATGTATGTCCTGTTGTGTGTACTACTACGGATAGTCAAGATTCAACTGGAGGTTGAGGGTGGCGGGGCCCCAAAAAATCCCCGAGTACTTTGAGCATCTTTATAACTGTGGAAGTAATTAGAAAACGTGGGTTCTTACTTTTAATGACATGTGATTGTCCGTACTAATTACTCGTTCTGCTTAAGAAGGATTTCTCTTTTTTTGACTAACGTGTAACTGTTATTGTTCACTGTTCCATTTTGCTCGTTTGCCGTGGTGGTAGTTACAAAAAATGACTGGGACGGAGAGGGTTCATCGAGATGTTTACTTTTCCCCCTTGTCCTTAAGAGTTGTCTGTCCTTTAAAATGTTCCTCGTTTGTTTTTCATTCTTTTAGCGAACGGAGGTCATTAAAAATTGGAGTTTTTATTATTATTACTATTATCGTCGTCTGTAATTAATCCTAACCTCTTTGGAATTAATGTCAAAGGGGGGAGAGTATATATACATTCAGCGCTTTTTTCCACGGATTTCATTATCCCTTTGAGGCTTATGCAGCGCATGTAGAGGTTCTTTTAAATCAGGGGAAAACTGGTCAACATTAAGTTAAATAAATGTTTGAAATTACCAGTAATTCCTTTTTTTTTATGCTGCTTCGAGTTTTTCCTCCATTTATTTTGTACAAAAGGGTTCTTTTACGGAAATAGTACAACCAACAAAAGAGCTTCCCCATGCTCTCATTTGTCCCCCTGCAACAGCCAGGTCAGCTCTTACCCCTTTGATACGAATGCTGGTTGTTTCATTTACACAGATGTAAAGTGAAAAAGAAAATGGGAAGGTTTGTAATTCTTACCAGTCTCTCAGACATTATTATTAACATTACATTTATCCTCATCAACTTTTGTGCCTATGGGACATGCCATCCATGCATCTTCTTGGCTCACCATTGTCATTTCAGATAATGTCAGTGGTGAATTTTCTATACTAATCTGATTATTAAATTAGAATTAGCCGTCAGTGAGGCACGCATGAAGGGCTGAGTGCGTAAAGCATATGCCGTTCGGGATGGTGGATGGACAGAGCATAAGTGTTTGTGACAAGTGCGAGAGTAGAGGAAATCAGAAACACATTTCAATACTGTGGCCGTAGGGGATTTTTCTTTTTTCTTTTCTTTTGGGGAGACGTCAGTCATATTGAATATGTTTGAGGCAGAGCTAGTGTGCTATATACACATCTTCTTCTGCATCTCCTTCCATTCATCCCTCAACGGTAATACTAAGTTGTTTACCATGGAAAGAAGTACTACCGCTGTCATTATTATTAGTGCCGTGGAAGTTGTAATGCATACCGCTGACAAGAAACAGACAAAGGAGTCATCAAAATCTCTGTAAGTGTTTTCATTGTGCACTATATGTCATACACAATACGCTGATGGGGAGAGAAACTTCAGGAAAGAACAAGACTTTACACAGTCTACGAAAGACTAACTTATGTTTTGTTCCATTTTATACATTTTTTGAAAGACGGAAATTGTTATACTCAGCATTGACTGTGAATGACTGTCGCGTATACATCTAGAGGCAAGGCATTTTCGTCCTTCATACGTTCGTATGTACATCTGTACTGAGGGCTAATCCACCATCTGACAATGTCTAACGCGCTATTATCTGGCTTTATATAATGTATAAGAGTCACTATCAGTGCGATACAGTCATGTTGGAAATTTTGATTAGGATAATATGAGCACGTGATCTGTGAAGACTCTGTGAAAAGAGGGGAAAGGAATTTGTGGTAGAAGCTTAATTAGTCGCCGTACTTTCAAACTTCGATTTAGAACAATCGACTGGAGCTCCTTGCACAGGCAAGATGTTTTCCTTTCTCTACTGCGATATTTTGCTCCCTTGTCTGTAGTTGGTTCTTCCGGGGACTGCCATTCTGAAAGCCAGGTGTCAGTCGATAACAGAAGCACGGGTTTATTAGACTTCAATGTAGGAGGAATGAGGATCACTGTATCCCAATGGGACACTATATAAGACTCGGCATCTTATTGTTATTACGACGCTCAGTTGTATGTACTTTTGGGCAATGGAAATGAAATCTTTGGCATTGACGACACGGGAAATATTTAGTAGTCGCAAGTGTTATAGGAAGAAAGACTATTATTCGCGGATGGGGATATTAGTGCGACCGAACTATGGGAGTTTGGAAAGCTAAAGTATATGCAGAACTAAAATAGCACTCCCGGAAGTATGTTTTGAGCATGGGAAGTGGGAAAAACTATGAGGGGACGTGTACATAGGACATATATGTATATGTATGATGTATATTGTATACCCATATCCATATAATTGCCACTTTGCAGGGCATTTATTAGACACCATTTGCCCAACTGGTGCTTTGTGTGCATGCATAAAATCCTACCCTGCTCCTGATAATTATCTTTTACATGCTACGAACTTTAATTGAAAATGGATCTTTCCTGTTGCTGTCTATCAATTTTCTTGAAGTGTCATTGTGTTCATCTGTTGTGTGAAGAGTGTTTTTTCCCCTTCTTTCTTCTCTTCTATTCTTCTCATCGCACTTCGGGTAGGGTGGTGTGTGGAATTTTGGTTGCTTCTAGCAACGGTCCTCCGATGTACTATTTACATCACTGTCCCTGTCTACGTCTCGCTTCCCAACTTGTTATCACCACGATGGTCTGCCCTAGTTTTGTGGGATCGTCTGAAGTGTGTTTCTATTTGCTTACGAGTATATAATTGGGACTATGTGGATGGTTTCTGGTAAGTGAATAGGTGTGAAAGTTTCCTTTGGTTTGATACTGATGAAAGCGATCTCAGACTCTCGCAGGCAGACTGACATGCGGGGAGGGGGAGAGACAGAGGGAGAGAGAAAGAGGATCGGGGTAATAGGAAATTAATTGTAAGCTATTTTTAAAAGAGTTGAAAGACATAGTGGTCTCATGGGTACCTACCACCTACTGTACAATGCAGGCTCACCATCTTGAAATAGTAATTTCAACATGACTTTGCATTCAAAGGAATTTGTGGCAAGAGGAATTCGGGGGGTGTGTGCTGTGATGTGACTATTATCGTAATTATTTAAAGATACGTGATTTTTATTTATTCGTAAAAAATGGTCTTTTTTAAACCTCGCCCTTCCAAGCCACCCTGCCGCCCAGGGATTATACTCAGGCTTCTCCCCCCTTATCCCTGTATTCTCTTTCTCTGTCGAGTATTGTGCAGTGGAAGACTGTCGAGAGCGAATCCTAATGTCCAAAACCGAGTGTCTCTGCGGGCTATAATTCAATGATTGATAAAATTTTATCTTTCAAAGCTTGACTTATTTCTGGAATTTATGGGAGATCGCATGTAGATCATATTTGCTTCTCTATCCACGATATTTATATTTATAAGGAGACCCCGGTACTGGTTGAGAAAGTTTTCCTTCGTTAATCCTTTAATGCTTCAAGCTTGAGCCAACATTTTTTAAATACATGGAAATGTGTCCGTTTTGATATACATACATTTAAATATACATTTGCCTAATGATTCCATTCTGTCCACAGATGGGGAGGATCCTCTTGGAGACTTACAACGTCGTATGATTCACTCTTCAATACATAAATTTCTAAATAAATATGCCGTCAAAAAGTTGAGTAAATATACTATCACTTGATTACTACCCCGTGCCCACTGTCAGTGTCAGTTGGAAGAAGATTCTTGCTGCCGTATTGTTAGTTTCATTAATACCCTGAGCTTATTTTGACAACACTTGTCTCATGCTTCAGGTCATATCATCCATCGACACTCGACACAGTTTCAGTACACAGATGAAGTGAATGAGTGGATTTTCCGTTGCCGGCAGTATTATTGTTTTGGACGAGAAAAACTAGTGCCCGAGGATTTTCTCTGCATTTGACGTTACTATTTATTTTGCTGTTTCTTCCTTACACGCCTCAGATGTTTCTCTTTCGTCTTTCATATTGCTTGACTCTTTTTGTTCTGTTGACGAGGTATAAAAAAAATGCCGCCGGGATTCAAAAGTCTCCCCTTCTCTTCCTTAGAATTGTTTTTAATGTTCCCATTAAAAAAAACTCGCCGTTCAAATGTTAAACGTATGCGATCAAAGTCCGAATACCCGTGTGGTTACAGGCTAAAAATCTGTTTATGATAGCATATGATGAAGTACGTGCTCAACATATGCGTACTTATGGCAAAAATAAGGGAGGAAATGATGAATTAAAACATAATAGGAACACAGAAATTGCCCACGCAAAAGGGAAAATGGATGGAAGAAATAATTAATTTTTTTCTGTATCTGCCTTGCACCTAAGATGAGGAGATATGTGATAAAGACGGACTCCTTTTTCCGAACGGTTGTTCACTTGAATTATGCTTTGAAAAACGAGCTCCGGCACTCACCTTTGTTAGATCGTGGCGACAGAGAGAGAGAGAGAGAGAGAAAGGGAGGATGGAAGAACAAAGAGAAGAGAAGAAATGAACTGAAATTTCTGGTAGTTTAGCATGCAATTTTACGTTTGAGAGCCGTGGCTTCCTTACCTACTAACTTTGTAGCGAAGATCAGGAAGGGGACGAGAGGAGGTAATAATCGTCTGATATAACTGTAAATCCTTTACTAGTACTACAAAAAGAGATGCGAATATTCTTCTTTTTTTTGGTGAACGGTATACCGATATTACTGTAGAAGTGTAGGGCAAATAGGGGAAACATGAGATTCGTTAAAAAAAATTCCCAGCCAATGGACCGTCCATGTGTGTGCATACAAACATGAAAGTGAGGCTTTGCGGGAAACATTCCTTTTTTTTCAACAAGACTGACCTTTTTTTTTGGAGGCGTTCGGCTCTAGGACTGATAGGTGATCTTGTATGTTATGTACGTTATCACACACCCGATTATTTGAAGGGGATAGTGGCTATGGCTATTAGGAAATGGACTTCTCTCCCTCTCCTATTGAAATACCCAAAGAAAGGGAAAGTAGGGAACGCTGCAATGTGGGCTCTAACCTGTCGGCCTTGGCAGAATTTATACAGGTCCCTGCCCACACGTAGGACGGAGTCCAAGTCCATGGGAAGGCCCGGGACTTAAATGGTGGGTTTCGTCTGGGAGAAACGGAAATAAGAGGTCATCAACGGTGATGTTTTAGTGGAGATTGATGGAAGGCAGGTGAATGTGAAGGGGGGGAAAATCAATCTGGGAATTGATCTTGGAGTACGGGTGGAAGAGTAGTAACAGTGGTGTTTGTTCGAAGTTACTCTACAAAAAAAATTCTCCCCTCCCTCCCAATCTCCTCTCATTCTTGGGAGGAGGAAAAGCCACGACCATTACATACACATATACATAGATGTGACACAGGTTTGGGGGGGGTAGAGCTAGATATTTTTTATAAGGTTCACGGACCAAAAAGTCAATGTATGGGGTTGATCTCGGAGATGTGTTTCGCCTTGTATTTGCGAAGTAACAAAAAAAAGTGGAGCCAAACATGGTTATGGATAAAGGAGGGCATGCATGTACATTTCTGTATAGGTGTAATGGTATGTCTCTTGTGTGCAACCTGTGACGTGGTGTGTTTATGTCTGCTCCGATGTTATAATGTTAATGGCATTTTGTTAAAGATAGTCTCTCTCTCCTCTTTCCATGGTATTTCAATGTATACAAAATAAAATGCATGATTCGGAATTTATTTTGGTCCTCTTCACTCTCTGAGTTACGAATACAACTACCGTGCTCCCCCCTCTTTGCTACTGAGATATTGTACAACATTCTTCTTAATTCCCATTGGAGATCTAGTTTTGGGAATTGGACCAGAAGAAAGTGAAAGGAGGGAAGAGGAGGATGGCAAGAGTATGAGGTTACTATGTGTACCATGAAAGAGGGTGGAAAAAGTTTTTTTTTTTTAGCAAAGGATTTCTCTCCTCTCCATCCTTCTATCACTGCTTTTATTCCATTTGTTGTTATTGATAGCTTAAATTTTTCTCCTAGTTTCTGTCCCCGTCTACACAATGAGTTTACCTTGGGATTTGAGTGGATACGGCCAAATGTATGAGAGTAATTCCTGAGATACTCGCACACGCACACAAAAACAGCGAGAGAGGAAGAGAGAGAGAGAGAGAGAGAGAGAGAGACAGAGAGAGAGAGAGTGAGTGGAGGGGAAAAGGGAGATTGGTATTGGAATGATTTTATTGTCAATTCCACACATCTGCCATTTGTAATGGTAATGCTTTCCCAGGGTCCTTGTCGTGCACACAGAAGGGGAACACCGCGAATAGAATGAAGGCGTAACAGTGGAAAAATTGCTTCTTCACCGTAAGGAAAGCTCTTTTTAATTAGTCTAACGTCCCCGAAAAATTCACATGTGTTCCCTGGGATTGATGGGCTTTAAATTAGAGTTATTTTATCGCATTTTTTGCATAGTAGCTCTCAAAAAATACAAATGTGAATTTTAGTTTCGTAAATAAATTTTCACCGTATTTCATTTTGAAAGGGGTAATGCAAAGAAAATCACTGGAACTTGAAGAATGATGAAGCAGGAATATTTTAATCGTCGTAGTAATTATAATAATAGCTGCAGTCCCAGCATCTTTGCAGGAGCAAGCTTACGTTTAAGCAATTCAAAATGGTTAATATGCATATTTTTGCGGATGTATACATATACATATGTATATACACATGTGCATAGTACATATGTCCTAATGGAACATACATACCTATGACATTGGCCCGATTTAATACCAAGAAAAAAAATCCGTTGGTCAGTTTTGCATTGAAGCACCACCCTCTGTAAGTTAGAAATCATTCTTAAACGACAGAGCTTTTGAATGCTGTACTCGCATTTATAGGGGCCCTCAGCAAGTGGCCACATAAACTTAACTGATACCTTACCTATATATGTACATATGTGCATAAGACACAATGTAGGTGCTTAAAAGTGGCGCAGTGTGTAAAAATCGTTCCCGCTTGCAGACGTGCCATGAATAATCAGTGGACCTGATGGAGTGCAGTATTAGAGTTAATCATCTCCATATTTTTATTTACTATTATTAAGACTACCATACACTAAATATTATAACTGCTCGTGTCGCATATGAGGAGGCTCATGGAGGCGGTCGGATTATAGTGGAGAAAAAATTTAGACGTGGATGAAAGCCCAGCATTTGTGTGTGGGACACAGATTGAATACTTTCTTTGGACCTCACCTTTTAGAAATTGTATGTGAAAGTTCTGTAGATGCAATAATGTTGTTTTTCTATGCTTATAAAACGTGTATAGTACGTGCATTTCCTTCCAGTCCCACCCGCTGATTTTTTTTTGGTGATTCCTGTCCATTTGTATTTTTCTTAAGCCCTTGTGATTATCTATTGCTCTATTGGTCGTTCAGTCTTCATCCGGATTTTGTGAGGAGCTCCATGTTGTACTCATGTCGTCAGTATTCTCTCCCCTGTCTCACCCATTTAACTGTCTTTTCAAGCCCACTCCTGGGTCGTAGCCACAGTAGTAAATGGTGGGCTTTTGTATAGGCGAATGAATGCAGGGTATAATAACAAATTAAAGAGGAGAAGGGAGAGAGAGAAGGAGATACATTTAAGGGAGACAGAGATACATACATTTAAAGTGGCAATGGCTGGCTTGGATGGATGGATGAATCCTTTGGAAGAGACGTTGATGTGGTGGTAATATAACATTTTGCCCTCGAGAATTAATGCTCAGTGATTAAACCGTACACGGGTTTCATTGGGAGCATGAGACGAGGCATGCATATGCATGTGTGTGAAAAGAGATTTTAGGACTCTGAATGTGTTTATATGCCACGTAATATGTAATTTATACTTACCTTGAATGTCGCATGGGATACTGTGGAATGTCGACTGAGAACGAGATATTAGTACTCTCTATGATTGATATGAGGGACTCTTCTGGATTTAACATTAGTCTGGTATGTGCAAAAGATGCTCCTGCCATGCTATCATTCTCTCTCTCTCTCTCTCTCTCTGTCTCTCTCTCAACTCTCGCTTCGCCCTCAGTCTGCCTTCTTTGTGAATGATGTCGTACGCATGGAGCGAAATTTGTATGCAGAGAATGGATTCACACATTCACCTCCTGCTCTCTCTCTCTCTCTCTGTCCTTTTTTTGTTAGGACGTATAATAGAGTTTGTGAATATGTATTGGTGTCCTTTTCGACGATGAGTCCATGTGGACTCGTGCCTATTTGTTTTTTCTTGTTTTATGTGTGTAATTTAAAGCCAAGGTCGAAATGGTTGAAGTAGCCAGGATCCTAGCAACTCTGCCTTTTCAAATGACTCTCGGTCAGGGATGTGGAGACGTAAACTTTTCCGTGTTTTTTTTTTTTTTTTTTTTTTTTTTACCGTAAACGTTTTTTGTGGTTTGACACGGGAAATAAAATGAAAGGGGGGACCATGCCCGGAAAATATAATTGCTGGTCCATATGGAAAATACTAGTCCCTTTTAAGTCTGAATGATGATTGGGAAGGAAACAAATTCCTAGCGAGTCTAATTTACGTCTTTTTGAGGGTGATAATAATAACACGGGCTTGCATCGTTACAATTGTGAGGGATTACTTTCTCTCACCAAAAATGGAATGAATGACTGAGACAGAGAGAGAGAGGCAGGGAAGAAAGAAGACTGCGACGAAAGAAAATAAATAAATATATGAGCTCATTCCACCATCTTGTCTGTCCCCTTTGAAAGTGTGTAGCCGTGTGGAGTGTTGTTTTTATTTTTAACAACACTCAGCCTTCCTTCACCATACCATTTTGATGACGGCGGGGCTATTATAACACGTAAATTCCCCTACAAAACGGTGAAGTGATTTATTATGCTTAATGGGAAAACACCATCACAAGCTTTCAGTTTTGTTTCCCTTTTCCACTTGGTGCGAGAGGAGCCGTCCATTGGATGTGCTAGACATGGTCGTCCATTGTGAGTAAAAGTGATTAATATTTTACCACAATTTTTGAGTGTCTCAATGATTTGCTGTAAAAACCAAAGTCCATCCTTCGTAGTATTGTTATTATGACGCCCCTCAGCAGACTTCAGGTAGGAGGGGGGAAATCATTGAAATTCTAGTGGTGCTATTAGGAGTAGTAATAATACTAATATTTGGTTCTATCGGCGGTCTCTTTCACTCATGTATATATTTTTGCAACTAATGAGTAAGTCAAACAAAGAGTGTGACAGAGTACACATGTACATATGTATATTGAAGAATGTTGTTATTCATTTGTCATCCAAATTCCCGTGATAATCACAGTGGTTTTTTTTAAGCGAAAGACACATTGATTCCGATCCTGGGAGGATGACAGAGAACATGAGAGCGGGTGAAGAAAAAGGAACTAGTGCTCCATAACATTTATCTTGCTTTGTGTGTCTTTTTTATGCAATGCATATGAAATGTTGCTGTTGTTTTCTTGTTTTTGTTATTTTTCTTCTTACCCCTTTCCCTGTGTTTTGTTGTTGTTTGGAAAATATCTTTATTTTCTTTTGTGGCTCCAAGACTCCGCGTGTGTCAGAGTGTCGCATTTATTTTTCTCAAACGAATTGACTATTATTATTGTTATTCCTATTTAGCTCCTCTCCCCACTTTCAGGCTTCCCACAGCTTCCTTTACATAGCTTTGTTTTTGTAGTAAAAAGAAGGCTTTTCACAGCTTCGCTGCGGGTTGCAGACCATTGCAGGTGGTATTTGTAGCGGGAATGTGACAAGGAGTTTTTTTTTTTGTGACTATAAATAATAAAGCTATGACAAGTTCATTGGGTGTCGAAGAACTACTTCCTTTTTTTCTCTCTTTGTCTCTCTCTCTCTCTCTCTCTCTCTCTTTCGGGACTGTTTGATTGAATGATCAATGATAAAATGTCACGCACAAGCAATATAAAGGGAAAGCGACAAAGGATTGAGACATTTTGTGATTTTGTTTTGTGGGTACGAAAAGCTGCACTAAAAGAAAATATGTGTTCAAGAAACCCCCTGTTTTTCAATCACTTGAGCTGCATTATGTATATCGACGTTTTCAAGTTCGTGCCATTCCTTCTATCTCTATTGCAGCTGTCTCAATGCTGCTAACCGTTTATAAATAGTCTTTGTGAATTACTCCGAACTTCGATACACAAGCCCTCTTTGGAATCCTTTCGTCCATGATTAATTCGGCGAATGATAATTGAAATCTACGGATTTTGCCACAGACGTCGAGTAGATTACACCGGAGATTCCGTCACCCTCCCTGGTTCCGGGCTGGTCCAGGAAACAATGTGCTCGCTATGTAGTAAACAGGAAAGGGGCACACAAAGAGCCTAATGGAGGGGGAAAAGTTAAGGGGATCGGGGATTACGTATCAAAAGGATTGGTGAGGGGAAAGATATAAAGTTCAAATTAGTAGAATAGGAAGGAGAAAGCAACTTTTGGTGGCTGTTAAGGAAAAGTACAAGACAAAAAAAAAGAGAAAAGAGAGCAAAAGTTTCCCGTAGAATGAGCATACTCGGCTTGGATGAAAAGGAAAGTTTTTTTTTATTTTTCCCCGGTACCAGAGCATTATCCTCTTCCTCTAGTATATGTAATGGGAACTAATAAAAGGAAAAAATAGACTTCCTCAAGACTCATTTTATTTTCTGGGGAGGGTTTTGTTACTGTAACGAATACGACAAGTGTTTTTCCAAACGAAGAAGAAGAGTGGCAGAAAAAGAGGAATAGTATTATTGTTGTTCAATTGATTGGACCCGATGCGTACCTTGCAGCATTGGTCTGCCGATTAGGGAGAAAGTAAGTGTCATCTTACCTCCACTTTCCTTCGGCATCCCCAGCTTTTCTTACTATCATCCATAACATCAGAGGAGGAATTTAACTGAAGAAACAGTAAAAATGTAATTTTTTCCGGGAGCATCAGCCGAACAACCCACTTCGTGAATAAGATGCTTTGCGTATTGAGTGTAGGTAATGCACGCAAAAATTGGCTGTTACGATCTAGTGTGTAATTGCTATTGTATGTTAAAGTATTGGAAACGCTTTAGTGAAGAGTCGTGGCTGGAATATATGTACATTTATATACATATACATACATATATGAATGAATAAAATGGATATGCATGCATAAAATTGCGTCAGATTATGCATGTGGCGGGGAAAATTTTGTGGTTTTTAACCACTGTAACTTTCTCCGTGGCACTTCGTGTAAACGCTTGGGGGAATGAGAGGGAATAAAAAAAGTGTTATATATATTCTTTGACTCACATTTGACTGCCTTTCTCCTTTTCCATTTCCTGGTTTTCATATCTTTCCTCCCTTTCCCTGACTTTCTCTTTCATGCTCTCTCTCTCTCTCTTTCGCTCTCTTTTTTTCTTTGGGATCGTTCCGCCCGCAATCTATGCACTACGGACTTCCTCTGTAGCTGTGCAACAGTGGTTGAAGGATGAAAAGCGGCGAATGTTTTTTTTATCCTACCTTTTTCCTTCACCTATGTACATACGTTACTTTCTTCTCGCTCTCTTTCTCTTGCTTTCACGCGACTACCACCGCAAACAAGTACATTCTTTCCCCATTCGACTACTCCATTGAATACTCCATTCCCTGATAGGGACCCAGCATTCCGTATGGACAAGAGAGTTTGGGTGCTTTTGAGAAAGTATAAAGAAAACACGAGGGGTGCAGTCACCGAAATGTGATAAAGGAAGAAAGTGCAGGATTGTGATGTCCTCCTCTACACTGTAGGAGTTACCGGTGGAGGTGGAAATCGTTTCTGTCTATTTGAACGTATCTTCTTTAAGAGTTAACGGAGGTACGGGGAGGATGGGAAAGGGGATGGGGAAAGGAACCAAGTTTTTTCCAAGTTTGCAGTCTCATGATGCACGCTAAGTTTTCTAGGATTTAACTTGCTCCCTTCTTCCTTTCTTTGTTATTATTATACGGTCCTAATATGTGAATTTAAACTCTCTTCAGCGTTTTTTGAGTAGATGGGAGGGTTGCTGTACATACGGGACACAAAAATCTCTTAAAAAGCTGTACATGAGCAGCCTAAAATTATTTTCAAGTCAGCATAAGAAAAGCCGATTGAAGGTTTTTATGGTTGAATTACTTACAGTTCTCTTAAGTATTTCGTACTACTATAGTTGGTATTGGGCCGGTCTTCACTTTGTGAAAGAGAGAGAGGGAGAGGGGGGGGGGAAAGATGCAAGGGTATTTTTTCAATGAAGGAAGAAGAAAAAAAAAGTTGTAGTAACTATAGAATTCATCCGGATTAAACAAGCTCGGATACACAGTGGGGCAAATGGGGAAAATACTTTCTTTGCCAGACTTGTGGGGCTGTTTCACCCAAGGCATTTGGGAAGTACGAGGAAAGTGTTTTTTCCTGGACCAATTAAACATACTTTCTTTTCTCTTCTTAGTTTTTTTGGTCCTCTTCTATTCTGAGGGTGATCCAATTTATTTTTTCCCTTGTTTTTTCCCATTCTCTTTGTTACAGCCCGCCTATCTTATGTAGTGTCCAGTGAACCATTTACTATGTAGTTTGGACATGTGTTATGATTACTCTTTGAAGGCTCGAAGTACTAAAGGCGAGAAAAGGCTGAGCGGTCTCCAGTTGTGACAAGATAAATTTTTGTGTCTTTCTCTCTCTCTCCCTCTCTCTCTCTCATCCTTTCTTTCTTCTCGTACTTACTTGGTCCCATTCCCTGAATATTAGGAGTGTGACTCAAGTTTTCTCAGGTTTTTTTTGTATTTATACTCCGTAGCTCCACACACATAGGAGCTTGGGTTAAGTGTCAAGCAAAGCTATTGATCATCCTGAAGATGTGTGCGTGAGTGCTGGGTTTATTTATTTGTCTCTTCTCCCCTCCCCCTCCCAAAGTTTGTGATTGCCGTTGTACTGAAGAAGGGAAGAGAAAGAAAAGATGAGAATGATTTTGACTTGAGAGTGGCTATATAGCACACGTCTCAACAAATGGTTTCAGCTGGCCTTCATTTATAGCTTGGAAAGACCTCTATTTCTCGCGTGCCCCTGTATCCTTCACATGTTTTAAAGGTAGACAGTGGCATGGGTATTATTCTGGATGGCGTACAAATAAATAAACTTTGCAGAAATAAATACTGCATTTTCTTTTTGCAAACGTAGAGTTTACAACAAAAAAAACTTGTACATGGGGCGAGACATGTGCTATGAATTCTGTATGTGTTAGATTCTTCTGTGATGCACTTGTTCAATTGTATGGGTGTACATATAGAAAATTCAAAATATTTTTCCTTGGCCATTCCACACAATTGTTTTTTAACGAGTTCTTCGTATTGGTTTTAGTATCAAAGGCATTGCAGCAGGAAAAATGTGGTGACAAGTGGCGGAAAATAGATCCCTGGAGTACGCCCACCGGTTTTAGGTTCTTTCAACGTGGTAAAATCCTACTGATTAAAAATAGAATCCATGTCTATATGCAGGTGCACAAGGAATGTAAGCCAGCGGATGAGTTCAGGTGAATGGATGGAGTATGGTGAAACCTGAGCCATTTCAAATCTTTTTTTCCGCCTCATAGCATGTCACAGGAGTGTAAGCAACCGGGGCATGATTTGGGCCTCAAGCTTGATGTGCACCAATGCCAATGATTTTTTTAAAAGAATTATGTGCTCCATTGCTCATTTCTGTATTTGGTGTGTGACATAAAATGAAATGACATGGATTGAAGAAAGCATTCTTGAAGAAATTTTCCCACCTGCATATTCTTGGATGGCTTCAACGTATTTGGATGCTCTTTGAGCGGGTTTTCAGATTGGGAAATGCCTATTGCGTGCATAGGAGTATAGATACAGACATAAACAATTGCCTATTTCCTGAATGCCTGACAGATATTTATTGAAGGATAAAAGGAACTTGCCCTGATTTTTTTTGTGGGCACGAAGTAGAAAAATAAGGGATTTTCCTAGTCATATGCATTTTATTTGTAAAAAAGAGTATTTGCTTTCCCTGAAGCACACGCTACTTGCTGGGCTAAAGAAGATTTAATAAATGTGCATGCATAAGTATGTGTGCATGTATTCTTGAATGGGAAATGGAATGTGAATTGAAAGGTGAATTGAGGAAGTGAGAGACTTGTGGTAGGTTCAGATTCCTGTTTTTACAGGGAACACTGTATATCATAAGACTTCACACGGTGTACCATTGGATGATTGTGGGGAGCATTAATATGCTCGTTTTAATTCTACGAGATACCACACTCACCCCTTTACCATAAGAATACTAGCTTTCACTTTCTCTATATATGCACGTCGAAAGAAAGGCCGAGGCCGCGCCCACCCAAAACGATCTTCCATTCCCCCCTATTCAAAAGCCATGGGCAGAAAGAGGAAGGTGGGAGATAAAAAAAAAGTTCTTTTTGGAAGAATTTTTCAGCATTCTTTCCAAACTGGATGTGATTCCACGGACAGTTTCTTCATAGCATCTACTCCTCCCTCCTCAACGTTGTATGGGCAAAGTTTATTGTAATTATTTCCCTGTATGTATGCGGTCAGTGCTTGAAAGGAAAGCAAAAAAAAAGTTTTCCAACTTATCCCACATACACACACATTTACTTTACA
Source organism: Disparrhopalites patrizii (assembly GCA_034698585.1). Classification (NCBI taxonomy): domain Eukaryota; kingdom Metazoa; phylum Arthropoda; class Collembola; order Symphypleona; family Sminthuridae; genus Disparrhopalites; species Disparrhopalites patrizii. Next base: position 27,599 of record JAQGBT010000007.1, read on the forward strand.
AGGATAGAATTCCGGAGAGGAAAACTTGTTAGCTGTGCCAATGGCCAAACTCTTCCCGGTACTTGTTACTCCATGAAAGGCGAGGTGGGGAAGGAGTTTGGGTTTTTTTCTCCTTCTGTAGATATTTTATTTCTGTTTTAACTGCTTGTAGTATGGATTATGGATTTTGTTGGGAAGGTTATGGGCCATGTTTGAAGAGATTCAGAAATCACTGCAAAGTAAAAGAGAAGTTCCCGGCCTACTCACAGCTTAAATTGGCCTCCGCCACTGCTACTAAAGCTTTGAATATATGTACTTCCATATTCCGGTAAAAAGCTTCCTTATGGAAGTAATATAAAAAAAAAAATCCCTCGCACTGCATAATATATACTACGTAAAAGCTCAAAGAAAGAATGCAAGTGCTTCTCCAGTATTCATAAGCGTCATATAGGGGGGGACCAAATGTATTGGAAGTAAAGGATAGTTTGTTGTTGTCTGTCGTATCCCCATGCTACAGTCAACTCGACGTATGGTAAGAAGAGGAAACAACAGATTGAATGCAACAAGAGATGAGTGAGTAAGTAAGAGAGAGGGGATGTAATAATTTTTTTCCCTCCTCCGTACCCCTTTCTTTCAACAACCCAATGCTCCCTGTCACAAGTTTAAATCCAGAAGCTATTTATAACTCGGATGGGGTCCACCCAGAGTAGGGTAAATAGTAACTGGTGGTGGTATTCTATTTAGAAGTTAGAACGACAAAGAAGAAGAGAAGGGGGAAATTGTGGGGGGGGAGGGTAGAATAGAAAAGGACGAAGAGAGTGGGCTAGTACTGTCACAGGAAATCAATATGATCTCACTTTACGTTTTGCTCCATTTACTCGTTACCATCATTGGTATTCCACTGTGGAGACTTGGCTACTGCATTCTTGCACATACCCTCTGTGGCTCATATACATAAGTGATGTGCCATGTGAATCTTCGTACATACATATAATATGCATATGCATAGGATGAGCTACAATATGCAAAAGGACTAGGGGTGGAGAAATAGTGTTTCCATTTGGTATGAATAGTATAGCTTCCACATGGTATCTGCAGAAAGGAGAAAGCTCAGTGCAATTCTTTGCCACAATTTTTTTTATGACTTGAAGATGAATTCGTGTAAATGATGAATGATGCTCTTACTTGAATAGATGTATCCCTATTGGAGTGTACTAAAGAGGGTGGGGGAGAAAGAGAGAGAGATAGAGGGAGAAGGAATAGGGAGAGAGCAAAGATTTCAAGCTCGAAGAGAACGTTCCAGTCACTCTCAGTTGTTGTAGGTTAAGTGTATATAGAGTGAGAATTATATAGCGTGAAAGTGTGGTCTTGTACCTTATGGGAATACTGCCTGCATAGTGGTTTCATGTTGAGATGCAATAATAATAATAATAAAGCGGGATATATTTTTTTTTTTCAAAGCACTAATACTACTGTTCCCAGATTAGTGGGTGTACACCTATGCATGTATGATGGTGTTTATAGGAGTTTGTGGGGTGGGGGGCTTGAGGACGTGCATGGGGCAGGAGATTATGATAAAATTAGAGCATTTTTCATAGGAAACGCAAAGGAGGATGAAATTGATGGAAGTATTATCTACACGATGGTCGTCGTCATCCTTGTACTCTATAGAAGAAGAAGAAAAGGAAGACGTTTTTTCCTTCCTTTTTTGGGCTTTTTGCAATATATTTATTACTGGGATGTATTTACTTCTTTCCTTCTCTGTTTGCATTCCCTCTGAGACCTGTGGTTAGCTTAGTAAGGCTATATAGGTCGTGGAACTACGTAATAACTAATAGTCATGCTTAATGCTAGTCGTCCCCCACCTTCTTGTATATGCAAGTTCTAAAAGTATATACGTATTACTATAGGATCAAGTTGATCAGGGGGAACGCGTGTAGTCGGAGCAAAAAGAGAGAAAAAGAGGGCGAGAGAGAGAGAGAAACGAGCGGATTCTCGTCTGACTGATTCCCCTACGATTCATTAAGTTTGCTCGCGCCCGAGTAAGGTTTTACCCCAGGTTTAACTGTATGGCTTAGCAAAAGGACATTTGCTTGATGAGATTTTCATGTTAATCGTCATTTAACGAGCCGAGAGGAAAATTTGTCAAGATTCACGTTGAAATTGGATATATTGGGCGTGCGACGGGGCATAATACTCCCCTGTAGGTTTAGCTCCTACAAGCTTCTCACTCTTGCCGTCTCTGTTATAATAGAATACAACACTCTTGTCACGGTCTTCTTTCACTAGTGTTACAAAGACGTTCTGCCCTAGACGTAAGCTCCTACATAATATATGGGATACTGCTGCGGTGTTCCGTTTTTTTTTCTTCCTTTCCTTCTATACGCTCTCTCATGGGGGAGTTCTTTGACTCCGGGATTGGGGAAAACACACAAGAAATCATGCAATGGAAGAAAGAGATAAGCCGAGAGGAAGGGAGAGAGAGAAAGAGCGTTTCTTTTATTACGGTATAGATACAGTTCTTTGTTTTTTTTCTCTCCCTCCCAGAGCGTTAGAACTACTTATAGTGACAATCATGACAAAGTAGTGAATGGCATCAGAATGAGGATGATGATGAACTGGGTGATTATTGTGGATTGTGAAAAAATCAGGGGGGAAATGATTCATGAGGAGGATGGAATAATAACCAAGGAGGAGAAAGCAGTTGTTTTGTTGGAGAAAGAAGGGAATAATAGCAGTATCGGTAGGGGAGGCGGGAGATTGCTGGCTTTTGTTTTTAGCTGCATTCTTCATTTATATAATGACCGTAAACGATTTCCTTATCAAGCGAAAGGAAAGCGGCGTTGGTGGGAAGGTTGGTTGGGGAGCGTACACATATTTACTGTGCCTATATCTATTTATACATACATCGTGTGCTGGAATTAGCTCGATTCTTCTGGTTCGTAGAGAGGAATAAATTATTAATAAACGAAATACTTTGAATTTCAAAACCCGCCATTCTATACGACTCACCCAAAAAGAAGTCGAGTCTTGTGTGTGTATATACTTATGATTTGTATTGCTCCGCACGACTTACCCTGACGAAGAGGAGCCCCTTTCCCTTTTTGTGCCGAGTCATGGTTTATTTAATAATTATTATAATTTTGCACACGCGGCAGCCGTGGAATGGTCCCCGTAGATACAACCAGCGTGAGGATTGTGGAGAGCCATGATGTAATTATAATTATTGTTTTGTGTGAGAGAATAAAGCCAAGGGAGAAGAGAATACCTAGTTGATGATTTAAAGTATTTTCTCTAATCCCTTGAAACGTGGAAGGGGGAAAAAGGGGAGGAGGTTTCATTTTGTCCTAGGAACAGGGCTTTTCCAAGCATTTCTTTGCATGTGGCATCATCATGGGAAGAAACTATACAGGAGATTTTAATTAAAGCTTTCAAGGTAAATAAAGAGGAGACAAGGACGTGTGCCTTCCATAGATATACATGTGTACCATAACGTACTGGTGGGGGCCTTCACGGTGATCATGATGAGCTTATAAACTTTTCATGGAGTAAATACATGTAGGATCTCTTACCGGAGGACGGCCCTGGTGAAAGTGATTGGGGAAGGAATGGAGTCCCCCTAATGTTATTGTTGTTTGTGGTAGATTTGAAAGGAGAATGAGAGAGAGAGAGGCCCGAAAATAGTAAACTTATTTTCCTGTACCTGCCTCCTACATATCGTGTTTTATACCCCAAATACTTGTGTCCCCGCATGGTTTGTCCATGAGTGTGAGGACAACGATTATGATGATGATTATGATGGTGTATGCGGACCAAACTGTATTTTATTGAAGAGGTTACGTGTAACAGCTTCTCCCTTTTACTCTCTCTCTATCTCTCTGTCTCTCGCTCTCTCTGTGGGTAATAGGGAAAGATATTTGATTGCCGAGCATTTGTACGTCTTTGTGTGTGGGAAAGGATAAGAAGGTTTTCCCTCCTTGGAATGAAATGCTTTCACTTACACGGCACTACACTTCCACGACCACGTTGGAATGTGTCAATGGAAAATACAGTGGGAAAAGTAGACCACCAAAATTACCACATCTGCATTTATAATACCGTTTTCCCTTCAGCCTTCATCATGTCCTCGTGTTTCAGATGAAATCTATGAAAGGCATTATTATTATCACTTCGAAGAATAAGAAACTTTGTGAATGGGAAGAGGAGGAGAAGGGGCTGGAGAGAAAGAGAGAAAGCGGAGAATTTATAATTACGATTCTCCACTTCTGGAACGTCTCCGTGAGTAAAGTCGTGGTAGTGCTAGTTACTTTTTTCTAAATATTCTCGGCCAACTCCTCCCCCCTGTACGTATGCGTACATGTATATGTACGTGTGTATATTTATACATAGGTATTTACTCAACCTCTTCGCCCTGAGTTCCTGCTGCTTTTGCCAGGAAGAAAGTTTCCACGTGTATCTACATAAGGATGAATTCTCCTTACTGACTCTTTCAATGGTTGACAACCATCTCTCGCTGTACTGTGGTTGGGAGGCGACTCTTATTCCACGGTGTTTAGCACGCAGCGTGGAAGAAGCCTTTGTTTTGAAATAGGTTATCCTCGAGATAAATACACTCCCTCTCTCTCTCTTTTGGTCTCGTATTCCTTCCTTCCCCTCCTACAAAACTACTTGACTGTGGCAGTGACGGTGAAATTGGAGCATTCTAACCTCACTCTCTGCCACCACTACTTGCGGCTCCCCTGGTATGCTCCCACCGTCATCATTACCACAACTAAAGAGAGAAAGTGAGAGAGAGAAGAGGAGAAGGAGAATCGCCACGATGGCGCATTGCTTTATCCCACGAATATGTGCCCGGGCTATGCCGGCCTCATCAAGTGGAGTCGTCATACTACGGTGATTAATAAATTGGGATTATTATTGGCACTACTGCCTATACGGCTCGTGTAACATTGTAACCTTCCTTTGCTCCCTTCCCCTCAAATTCTTTGAAAGGGGGAGAAAGTCAGAATATGATTACATACAAAAGAAAATCTACCGAACAACTTTCCCGTCACCTTTTACCTCAATTGAATAATGTTTGAGGACAGGAATGTGCGGACATAATGTTCCTTGTAGCCCCTTTGGGATACTCCACGGAAGGGAGTGAAGGAAACCTTCTGCGTATACGGGGAAACATATGGACTGGATGTAGTTGATTAGTTAAATATCTAGTCAATAAAAGTGAAGGAATGTTTTCATGTGTCCCCGTGTATGTACTTCTTTGTTTCTTTGATTCACGCATGTTGCAGTATGTTGAGAATGAAGGAAAAGGACGTCAACAATACTTGAGAAAGGGGGATTCCTCAAGTTTTCACAGTACATAACATGCCGCACTGCCGTAGTCGTTTGTTGATGAGTGGCCACTATTTGAATGATTAAGCCGATGGTATCTCGGTATGGATGTAGTGTTATGCGCAAATATTGTGGTGTATTATTAGGGGAATATTATTCCCAGTACGTGCTACATGTCGCGTCACTTACGACGAAGTTATTGTATGTTGTAACAGTGAGAAAAATGAATTTTAAGCACTTGTGGACTTTTCCACTGTTTAAGTGCGATTCGGCTTTGGGAAGTTTACCTTGAGTAAATATAATTTAAATACCAAACCCGATTAGTGACCATGGGTGTACATATATAGGGAAAGGGGAGGGAGATAAGAAACGAGAGTAGGAAAGGTTGTTGATCTTATTTTGGTGAATAATTTGGAGAAGTTTAGGAAAATTAGGCCCTGGCTGTCAGTCGAATGTATAATTGCTCTCAGTCGTATTACAAGTACGATGTACTCCTCATCAACTCCAAAAGGGGGACGTGGTGGTAGTTTGGGGGAATTTGTGGGTACGTGTAGTTTTATTACTATTAAAGTACAACTTGCTACCTTTCCCAACCACCGTGGTTGGTGAATGCGTCTTATATTTTTCTGCTTCCCTCCTTTTGTCCTCTCTCTCTCGTCATATTATGTCGTCGTAACTAGTTTGAGAAAACTTATTGATTTGTCCAAAAAGTCTTGAGAGTACAAATGGCCAAGTTTTGTGTGCTCTCGGCATCTATACCATTGTAGGACTACATGCATATGTATGTACTTGTAGTTGTGGATGATGTAAAAGGAAGGGAGAGAAAGTAAGTGCAAGTGCTCATATTTGGAGGTTTGGGAAGGCCTTACTTAAGCTATTTCTGACGACTATTAAAAGGGCTGGTGTTGATGCTTTCCTCTCAACTTACTCTTTCTCTTTCTCTCGCTTTCTCTCTTTTTGTCTCCCTCACTTTCTTTCTCTCTCACTTTCTCTCCCTTACTTTCTTTCTCTCTCTCTCACTTTCTTTCTATCTTTTTCTCTCCCTTACTTTCTTTCTCTCTCTCACTTTCTTTCGCTCTTTTTCTCTCCCTCACTTTCGCTCTCTTTCTTTCTCTTTCTGTCTTTATTTGTTTTTCTCTTTCGCTTTCTTCCTTTCGTCTCTCAACTACCCTTTCTCTTTCACTGGCTCCGGCACCGGAGTGTATAGATGTACAAGAAAGTCCATGCATGTAAATGTACTTGGCGTGTACGCGTGGTGACACAAGCCAGTTTTTGGCTAAAGGTTGACATCGTCTACATGTGTATATGCATGTTATGTATACGCGCACGTTGAATTTTTACCAATTGATTTCTCTATGCTCCTACATTATATTATCCATGTTTTTCTATTTCTGCAAGAGTGTCTCACTACTCTCCCAGTTTTCATACATCTCTTGGAATGATTTCAAGAGTTGTGTGTAGTACAGACTATCCACTCCACACCAACCACGAAAGAATGGTTCCCATTGCTTTGGCTGTAGCCAAATTGTAGGAAGGAAATGAAGTCTGCCGCGCTACTTTGGGACATGGATGTAATACCTTCCTCGAATATACTTGTCCTATCGTGGATGTGTGCCTGTATATGTATGAATGCTAGTGAGTACTGCTGTCTCACCACATTTGGCAGGATCTTGGTATCTCGGGTTGTTTTGTCCTGGACAGAGAAGCTCAATTTACTTCCATGCATGTACTTAGACGTTGTCGTTTATACGCACAGGGGATAATGAGATTCCGTTCTTGTTCTACAATTACAATGGAAGGGGATTAGTAATGAGGGAGGAATTTGAAATTTATTATCCTATGCAAACAATAATTACCTTCATTGAGGCGGCCCCTGGCTTTTGTGGTTCCTCGACTGCCTTGTCATTATTACAATTAGACGTACGAAACAGTTCTTCTATCCTATCTTTGTCTGGTTTAGTGGGAGGATCTCGTCAATGGGTCCTTCAGTTACGTCGTTACATTATTTGGGCAAGAAAGAAAGACAGTAAGAAACGCGAGAGGACAAGACGGCGTAAGAGACGGGGTGAAAGCAAGAATTGCCAGAGGAGCAGAGGAGAGAATGAAAGCAAGACTAGGGGTATAGATTTGCGTTGAATCAGAAATAATGTGAAATGTTTGTGTATGAATTCGGAAGTCGGGAAAGCCGGGGAAACGGAATTATGAGAATAAGTTTTTCTTGCTTTCTTCGATAAGGGCAAAAACATTAATTTGTCCTCAAATTCGCCAAATTAAATGTCCGAGTTATTTATTGCATGTTGTTCCTTTCTTACCAAGAGAAATTGAGAATTTAAAATATTAGCTGACTAAAATTCCACATTGATATGTTTGTTATGGTATTGGAAGAAAAACAAAATCGAACACATGCATGGATTTCATTGTAGGAAGGACGTTCTGTAAAACAAATGGTTTCTTGTCTCCGAGAAGAAAAATTGTAAGTAGAAGAAGAGGAACTAAGAATTACGACAGTATATTTTTTGTGACGACGCGTGAATGTTCTGTACTTGGTAAATCTCGGTTGTTCGTGTGAAGATGCATGTGAAAGTGTAGTATATAAATGAGCTGAGGACAAGGTAAAAGGAGAAGGGAAGGGAAAAAAATATGGGTATAAAAAAAACAAGAAAGATTGCTTCAAAAAAGTTGTGCACATTACTTCTACTGGCACTACTTACTTACTGGGATATTTTTTTTGTGTGTGTTAGTTCCCTCCTTGTTGGATTTTGTCCCTAAAGGGGTTCAAAAAAAGTGTATAAAATATGTAGTGCTTTACTCTCACAGAAAGTTACTTCGTCGCTCCTTGTGCCCAGCCTTTTCCCTAGTGTGTTTCTTCTTGGCTCTTTCCGTGTGGATAAGAGAAGATGCCTGGTATGTTTCTCGGGAGTAGTGTGTGTGTGTATGTATACATATTAGTACATGTGCATGATGAATAGTACTGTGAATGATTGATGATACTTGTTAGGATTGGAGATGTGCAGATTGTACAAGGTAATAACGGTGTCTGTGTGTGCACGTTTAATTTTTTGAGGGATTTGAACCTTGTAAGTATGTACGTATGTATGTATATGAGTGTGTGAATTGGTCGGACTGTACTAGGTGGTAGGGAAAAACAATATCATCATTATCTCTATACCTGATTTTACGCTTCATATGCTCATGGAGCTTTTCTCCGTGTCTCTCTTTTCCTTTGCAAGCTCCCTCATTTTCTCCTAGATTTCTTGTTTTTCAATCAGACCCTGTTTGCCGGTCTTCTTTTTCCTTTTTTCGTGCTTTCTCTTTTCAAGTTTTTCGTGCTTTCTCTTTTCAAGTTTTTCGTGCTTTCTCTTTTCAAGTTTTTTGTGCTTTCTCTTTTCACGTTTTTCGTGCTTTCTCTTTTTGATATGCTCGTAAGTGCATTTTTATCTCGCGCTTTCTCCTACGTTTTCTCCTTTCTCTGGTGTGTCTATTTTTTTTTTATTGCTGTCTTGATCCCGTCTTTATTATTTCGTGTACTCAATCGCCCCCTTTTATTGGTTCGTCCGCCTTTGTCTATGACTTGTACGTGGAGGCTGCACATAATAATCTCTGATTTGAACAAAACATATGGAAGCTGACATCACTTGGAGCAGGTGTATAATTTGGTTTCCTCATTCCCCCTACATGTGCTGCCATTGAATTCTCTTTTCTATGTATCATTTTCCTTTTCACCGACCCCCTCCAACGAGATCTTTACATATACTTTGTTTTTATTTTTGTTACCGAATTTTTTTTTGCAAGTCTTTGGATGGGTACAACTATCTATAAGTTGTTTGTTGTTTGTAAACACAAGGGGAACCCCTCTTGTCTCTGAGGGTTGGGGCGAGGTGCTATTTGGTACTTTGTGTACATGCCGCTCTTATGAGGTATACATGACACGATGTCTCATAAGTTTTGAGCGCTGACAAAGAATTTTAAGTGTGTTGGTTCCCTCTTCCTTTTTCTATTCTTCTCTCTTCCTCCAGTCTCCCTTCCACTCATCATCATAATGGGTCCAGTGTATCCCGTGTGTGAGCCATATGGTAGCAGATCTTCATGAATAAAAATGAATGGTGAGTGTGTATATAGACAACGGTGATAGTGGTGGTAGTACAGTGGGATGAAGCATCCACTTGCTTTTCCGTTTTTGTACTATAAGAGCGTTTTTTTGACTGTGGGAGAAAAGAATCTGGTGACTTTGCTCATCACTTATGCTCACTATATAGTCTTTCCAAAGAGACGGCAAGAGAGAAAATTCAGAGCGGTGGAGAGAGCAAGGGAAGGGATTTTTTTTTTTTTTTTGAAGAGAAGCTCTATATACTGGGTATAGTTTGGCCTTGTATGTATATCCCAAGGGGATGTATATATTGTAGGTGCAGGATGATACTGTGGATATAGAAAATTAGAAAATGCTTCAATTTATCATTTCTTTCCCGTTGTCGTGATTGCAAGTCGGAAGACATGCAAAAAAAAGTATGCATGTACTATGTACTTATATGAGTATACATAAGCGAATGGGTATAGCACTATAGCATTGTTGTTGTGTATTTTTTTTTCCACTTATTTTCCTGTTGGAACGTGTGTGACTCCGAGGTTTAAGTCGATACGCACATGCATGGGGAATAAATAAAAAAAAAAGTATCCGCGAGTTTGTTTTTAAGTGAAGGAATGTGAGAGTGCGGTCGTCTGTCTGTTCAGCTGGGTGTTTGGCCTTTCACACAGATTTGTGGAAATGGGACATGATACATACGTATGGTCGTAAGTATTTTTACATGCTGTATGCTTTGGAGATGCAGCCAGAGTACCCAAGGGGAAATCGCGTTGTACTTGATACATTATACAATTTTTATTTCGTGTAAAAAAATTCTCCATGCGGCTGGGCTTCTTCTTTAGGGGGAAAATAAATAATTAGTACAGGGTAAACAAACTAGACGAGGCTATGTAAATAAACTAAACACTGGCATTGCAACATGCAATCCTGGGAAGGTTAAAGGCCTGTAGTATTTATACCGTGAATGTTTTGGGTGTAGCAACCCATTTTTGTAGATTATGAGATTTGATTAAATCTATTGTTCGAGTATAGATTTTAAAAAGAAAATGTCCTTTCAAAAAAAAAAATCACAGAAAATCAAATTCATGTAAGAATAAACAAATGGAAAAGTAATACTGCTTACAGGTTTAGATGCTGCGTGCATGATCTCGTACGAGCATTTTCTCGATTCATTCAAATTGTTTTCCCTTTCGAAGTTTTGTCCTCGTCGCATGTCTCGTATATCACTTTCCTCCTCCTCTCTCCCTCTCTCTCAGTTTTTTCTGTCTTATTCCTCTTACTCTTGACTTCAAGTAAAAGAGAGAACTCCTGCAGGAGATTTTCCGGGGAGAGTTGGAATTTTTACAAAATACATAAATGCCGGTTATACGTTTGGAAAATGTGTAGACACAGATATACAGGGAAAGTTTTTCTTTCATAGGTGGAATGAATCCTCCACTACTAGCACTGTAACCCACAGTCGTGTTGTAGCGCCCAAAAAATTGTAATGTGGAAGAAAGGACGAAATGGCACTGGCTCTAGAGCCAAAGTCAGACGGTGAAATTTGTAGTAAAAGGCCAACAGGATTTAGTAAATGTTTCACGTGTCTTTCTCCTCTTCTGCTTCCTTTCGTCTTTTGTGTCCCGCAGACGGACTTTTTTTTCTCTCTGTTCAATGGGAGGGGAGAGAGAAGTTGAAAGTAATATCAAGTCCGTATGCATGTCGGAGAAAGTATTTATGATGAGAATTCCTTCTTTTTTTCAAGATCGATGAATTCCTCTCCTGGGGCTTAAGTTTTGCTTGTACCATTTTCCCATCTTCACTAAAGTTTTTTGATTGGAAAAGAAGGAAAAAAACGAAAGAATACATATGTATTTATTCGATTGGCAGGGGGGACAAAAAAGAAAAGTGGCAGAGGTGAGGAAAGGGGTGAGGGTCAGGGAAAGTTTAAAAAAATTCAGTCATGCATTCCGTTTGCCAAGAAAGAAAGAGTCACGTGGAGGAAATAGTTATTCGGTGTTTTTAAGTATTTCTCTAAGTACGTGTTGCTCCATGCTCCGGGAACAAATTGAAGACATGTGTTAGGAAATGCAAGGATAATGTGCAACTTGCAGAAAAACTGAGAAAGAAAAACCGGAAAGTCTTGCCTTCCATATATTTTATAAAGTATATAAGAAAGGGTCTATCTAGAATTTTCATTTGTGTATTTTTGGGTGTTCACAAAACTGAAAAAAATAGAAAGGAAGTTTTTAAAGAGAATGTATATACCCACACCTTTTTTTAACCAGGGTGTGTGCGTATATACTTAAATAAAACCGTATTTAAAAAAAATATGGTTTATGAGGTGGAAAAGTGAGTAATTTTATTGAGTTCACGCGCGAACACTTGCAATCGTAAAAGGAGAGTTTTTATTATTATTTACCACTTCTTCTGTCACACCCCGCACAGCTTCATGACCATGCATTTATCTCCCCTTCAGCTGTGACTCCTAAAATCCCCCCGCCCCCGTCCCATTTCATCATTTGATGCAGGCAAAGTCGAAGTTGCGCTGCTTGGGCTTGTAATTAAAATCTCATAAATGCCCCAACTTTAATGGAATCCTCATCAAATTTGATCACATAAAAATTCAAGCATCCTTCTTTCTACTAATCTGGGTTGAATTGAAAAATAATAATAATTATCTGCGTTATGGGCTGACACAGAACCTATTTTACATTTTTATTGGGGGGGGGGATTTTTATTGGTATTGTAATGACTACTAACACTGCTTCCTTTGAACATATTTTGATGGATTAATTCAATTTCCCGCACTTCACTCCCAATTATATCTGCTTGGCTTAGTGGAAAGGTGTGTTTTCTAATCATTGTAAATGCCAGTCATAAATTTTGAATTTCATTTTGATTTGCACGTGTAAATGGGAAATTCTATTTACCTGTCTTTTCATAATCCTACATTACATCAAGGAAGAACTCCTTTATGGATTTGAATGAAATATATCTACCATTAAATTAAAAAATTAACTTGACACAGATAATTTTGGACAATAATGAATTATTAATTTCGATTGAGGGTCACATTTGGAAAAGCAAGAGTTTAAAATAAAGGAATATAAATACTTGATTTCGTAATAAATAATAAATGTTTTTGCTACAAGAGTAAATCATGTTCCGCTGTTAGCCTAAACAATTAGAAGCGAAACGTGTAAATTTGGCTAAATTGCACTAAATTTGACTGTGAAAAATGTCGATCTCATGTTAAATCTCCTTTTCCTCATATTCACGTGGTGTTAGCTCAGATATGGCACAGCGATCAAATGTGTGTGGTTGAGTGAAATTGGGAAAGGAGAGAGGATGCAAAGGGGGGGAAACATCACTTGAGTATACAAACAAACACAAAAGCATGGGACCCACTTAACATGGGAAGTGTGAATGGATCCTTGTTATTAGAGCTCCATTTTGCTAATAGTTGTTGACTCATGCCGACGGTGCCGATGGCCCTTTAGCAACGAGTACACTAATGTCCGTATGACATTTAAGTGCTGACTTCAGCTCTTGTTTAAAAAAAAGTGTTTCGACCGCCAATTTTTGTACACCCTGCCCTACATTGATCAAATACATTAGCGTCCAACATTTTTTATGCATAAACTTGAATTGATTTTAAAATGTAATGGGGTTTCTGTAAAAAGGCATAAAGTGTATGAACATATGCTAAGTAATGGCTGGTCCAGCCTGCTTCCCTTTAGTAGCTCCTGCAGTAACTTTTAGTCTGTTCCCTTGTAATGTCACTGCTTTAAACTGGTGCATTGGGCCTCCAAAAAATTTTTTGCAACATTTGTGCACATGCTGCCGGAGTTGCTTTGGAGTGGGGCGCGATTTTGGGATGTAATAAATATTCCCTGTTTTAGACAGTCTCTGAGTAACACTTGAAAGGGAAGGGAATGAACATGGCAGTGAGCGGAAGTAGAAAGAATATGGGACATGTGTTTTACTCCAGCACTTTACTCCTTTGTTGATTACTATTTATTGTACTCCTTCTTACGTCACAGAGCAAGGAGTGTTGCTCAAATGGATTCGTATTTAGTGAGGAATCTTGTCATATTCAAACCTTTGTTTTCACTTTCTGCACTGGGTGTGAGTTTGAAGCAATTAGAGAAAGTGCAGTGGTAAACAATGGGCTGAAAGAGAGAGAAAGGGGAAGAAAAGGGAAAGTCAATGTACATTTGAGCTTTCTTTAATGGGAAAGAAAACCTTTACCATACACCTCTTATATACTACAAGAGTAAAATGCACCTATATGTAAATATAGTTTTCATATGTACGCCAACTTAAGTGATCCTAGTGATCATACTTATGTATCTATATGTAACTCTATAGGAGTGTATTACGTCCTTATAGTCTGTTGTAACAAGGGAATTTGTATGCATGTGCTTAAGACCATTTTACACTTTCAAGGCTGCTTTCTTTCTCTGCCTTTCTCTCTGCCTCTCACCTTCTCTGTTTCTGTCTCCGTCTCATTTTCTGGTTTTTCCACTCTTTCCTCCTTCTTTCTTGTTTTTTCTCTCTCTCTTCCTCATTCCTCTCGCTCTTTCCCTCCCACCTATTTTTCTCCATCTCTATGTAGTCGTTGCGAAAGAAATATTTCACACTTGGGGAGCTTCTACCATTATAAACGTGAGTGTTTGTTTGAACGAATATGAAAGGGATATTGTGAGAGTGGCTTTGCCTCTCCATCTCTGACTTACAGTGCCGTGCGTACTCAGCCACACTGTATCTGTTTCTCTTTCTCCTTCTTTCACTCTCATTTACCCTTTCTTTTCCTCTTCGGGAAATGTTTATAAAGATGAAGGAGAAGGTGGGATATAACTCTCCTTGTTTGAATGAGATAGTGCCCTAAATAAACAGACAGTGTCGTCATACGCTCAGTGCAACTCTTCTTCCCTTCCGCACGGAGGTTATACGTCCTTTGTATTTGCCAAAACCAAGTGCATTTTCGAGATAGTACAGAAATATTGTGTAGCTGCAGTTGATGGAGCTAACTCGGTATGTGTGCTACTATTTATGCACATATGTGTGCCTTCTGCATGTACACAAACACAAATTGATGGTCGTACTCAGAGAAAGTTTGACGGGAAGGACGGTAGACTGTGAATGTATACATTTGTATATGTGCATAGTGACAGAATTGCGGAGTTCAAGAGGAGGGGAATGATCCTGGGGTTGGAAAGAGGGTATTATGTCAAGACGATATTTTCTTTGTGTGTGTAAAAGCACGTAATACGTAAGGAGGATTTCATAATTATGTTTGCGAGGCCTTCCTTTTTTTCTGGCTCTGTACAAGCAGCTTGTAGCGGTACAGGCGGGCACGGCTTACTGTGTGCTAGCCTGATAAACGACGAGGGCATGTGTGTATAGACGCTGTGGGAAGAAAGCACATGAGAAAATATATGTGAAAACCTATGTCTAGGGAGGGGGAGAGAAGAACTGGAGGAGAAAAATACAAACGTATGGCACTGGCTTTACAACGGGCTGTAGCTATTTTTGAAAGTAGTATTTTGGGAGAAAGTGGATAAAAACCGAATTTCCATATTGGGTCTTTTTTGTGGGGTTTAAGAGCGAATAAAGAGGGAGTGGTTGAGGATGAAAGGGAAAGGTAAAGGCTTTTGATATTTCAATTACTGGATGATTCTTGCATATATTTTTTTTGTTCCAAAGTACGAGATCTCCTATGATAGTGCTTTCTCCCCTATGTGGGTAATGAGGCTGATTGTTCCCCTATGTATTTATATTAGAAATTTTTGTGGCTTCCCTCACTCCCGATGTGGTTGGGAAAGACATAAAGGTTATACTTCTCCCTTCCCCCGTGAGTCTCGTTTCAGGTTTTTGTTACCGGGTCAATCGTCTCCCTTGCGGACTTGTCTCCTCAATAAAATAGGGACGAACCATAATTTTTCTTTCTACTGCCTCTCTGTAGTACTTTTCTCCCCCCTCACAAACGGATTTCTTTTGTGCGGGAGATTTGAGGCGAGAGGATTGTGGGAGGTAAATGGAACCGCTTTCGATTTCGGGCTTTTTTGGCACCAACCAACAAGGGAAAAGAGGTTGGGAAGGAAATGGAAAATTTGCCTATGTTTTATTTTATGGCTCGTTGTAGGGAAATATATGTGCTCGGATTTCCGTTCCTCTTCCATGAAACGATGTATGTATGTACATGTATATATATTCTGTGTGTGTGTGGGATAATACTACTAAAGGGATTCTGTGGATATGTGTTTTGCAGCGTGACTTCGTTTTTGTATTCATCATGACTTGCCAAGGTCTTTTCCGTGGTCTTTTCCCCGTGGTTTTAATTGTGAAATCAATTTTGATTGCCTGTAAGAAAATGCAAGTGATCAAAATTTTAATTCTTGTATGTAAGTAGACCAAATTATAAGTGGGAAATCATCTAGTTTTCAAAATACAGCAAGAGCTTTGGATAGGGAATACAATTTACTGTATTTCTTGGTCCTTAGAATTAGTTAAATTAATGGATTTGTTCACGAATCCCTTTGTCGGATTTCTCCGTTCTTTTTTTGGAAATTCCTGTTTGTACATACTTCATAACGTATAGCTAATAGCTATCACTAAGCCGTATTTTCAATTTGCAGGCCCCTCAGCAGTCCATTGTTCTCTGATAAAGTATCGGGACATGCTCATTGGTTTTGAATTTGTACGAAGTCCGCGTATCTATTACTAATACATGCGAATGAATTGCTTTTAGAAAAAGATCGATCTCGTGCTTATTCCAATGCAATCCCTATGGCAGATTATTAGGAGTTTTATGAGTGCTCCGGCAATTCACAATAAAATACCGTGCAGAGTCATTTCAAAGAATGGAGCATATTTAGCGGATCCCGGAGTGTGATTTGAATATTATCCGCAATAAGGAATTCTACACCCAGCTCATGCCTCCACATTTTCGAATGACAGTCCACACGTACACGTCAATAAAGATGATGCGAGGAATGGGTAAATGTAACAGGCCTTTCTATTTCTTTGACGGTAACCTATCGGTAGGGCTACAGGAGCGTCCTTCACCTGGATGTAAGAGCTTCTGGTGGCAAAAATAGGGGGGAATCTTTTTATTGAAGTTTGACAGATTGCTTCCTCAGAAATGGAGTATCGGAAGGATTGAACGAGGAACCTATTCCCAGTGCATTTCCCCAATCTCCTGTGGATGTGTGGGGTGGTTGCCGGTAATAATAATAATAATAATGGAAGGGCGGATTGAAAATTGAAGAAGTCAGGGGGGGGGAAACCTTGGTGGTTTGTACTAGTGGTTGAGTTGTGGGTTCAAGGCGGAAATGATACAGCCATTTGCATATATAACATACATACATGCATACATACATTACTCTTTTAGAAGGGAAAGTGTGTCATCCTCCCTGAAATGACAGTGAGGCTGTAATAATGACGTTCATGATCGGGAATGACAAGTGGTAGAGGATTCCGAATCCTATGTCCATGTATATATACATATTCTATATAATATACATATATATCTGGATTTTTTCCGACATCCATTCTCTATCAGATCAATTTTTTTTCTTGCCTGGCCACACAAGTAAAAGGGATATTAGGAGGGGGAAATCTCAGGGCATTGATGTTTGAATAGCTTTGCAGCGACACTCATAAAAATGGACTCCGTAAATGTTTTAGTGCTGCTGTGAACTCCTTGTTTGGAAAGGGTTGATGCGTCATAAATTGAGTATATTTTTTTCTCAACATGCGTGTGTCGTTTTAAAAATGAAAAATAAACGACGCGCCTCACTTGTCACTGAAACAGGGCTGGTCACGTCACCGTTTTACCCATGACCAAGCACTGCAATTGCAGGGTTTGTGTGTATATATATATATATATATATAGATAGAGAGGGAGAGAGATTGCGACAAGACACGGTTATTACCCCCTTCACGTTTATTATTGTCAATAATCGTCTTTGGAATTACTCATCTTCTCTGTTTTTTTCCCCTTCCATCTAACGCGACCATTGTTCCTTTTGGCAGTTTTGTCCTCATTCGATCTTTTTTTCCTGTGTGAAATTCCGCTGGTTACGATATGTGCAGAACTACTGATGTGCGAAAAATACGAGAGTTTTGTTTTTTGTCAAGTCCTTTGTATAGTTCAATAGCATTTGAAGACGATACCTCACATTGTTTAATGATATTGACCGTGCTTTTTAATACATAGGTTCGATTCCCAGATTTTAACACCGCAAAATGTGTGCGAGGTGGTCATGTTTTTCCCACTTGTTTTTCCCTGAAGTGGACAATTGCTTGGGTAGTTGCTGTGAAGTAAATATTATTTTAAAAAAAGATAAATGAAGGAAATAAACGGGGTAATCACGAGTATAGTCAAATGGGACTCCATAAACTATGGAGTTTTTCTGTATTTATGTCCTTGACTGGGAAGGGGTAATGCTCGTTCATGCGTGTCTGTAGACTACACAAGGAATCATGGTCATTTCACGCACGTTCGCAGGCCGTATCCGCAGTTATTATGCACTTTTTCAGGGCACGGGGTTAGGCAGAATGTGAAAGCAACATGAGTATTTACATAGACAGAAGTAGTTGAGGAGCATCTTTACCTTTTGTACAATTCTACCTCTTTTGTTATCCCATATGCAAAAAAAGTCGGCATAAGTATTGATATGCTTGTATGGATATAGAAAGGAGGGAATGATTTTTAAGGGTAATATATATAGAGACTGTCTTGGGAATAGATATATACATAGGAGCATGAGGGGACTCCAAATATCACTTGCTTAATATCTTATAGTTTTTTTCCCCTTCACTGGAATCTTCCGCTCGAATAGAGTCAGAAAATCGAAATCGAAGGATTTAAGTTTTTTTTTTGCAAACCTTCTCATCTCCCCTTCTTTCCTCTTTTTCCTCCCCTCCGTTTTATCCTCAACGAACTCTTTCTTCAATTCGGGATACACATATGTGAGAGTATGTTTTATAATACTGCTAAAATATTTCCTCTTCCATTACATTGTCTCCATAAGTGGTACTAAAAATGTATACTTTGATATCCTCCATTTTTACCACGTTGGGGTTCCCCTCTGACTTCCCTGCATTCTCCACCTCCACCTCCTGCATGTGAAGGTGGAAGGAGAGAAAGAAGCCCATTTGGAAAGAAGTGCTCCCCCGTTCACGGCAGCAAAGTATGTGGGGCACAGGAGTAGTAATAAAAGATGTGATGTAGATTTTGGACAAATTATAGGTATGAACATATAGGCTTCAAAGGTGGAGAAAAAGATTTTTTTGTGGCTTGTAATATTATAATTCATAGAGAGTAGTATAGACGTGGAGAAAGTGAAAGAGAGAGAGAGAGTGATAGAAGAAAAAATGTGTTCTGAAAGAATGAGGGAGGAAAATGGAATCATCATATTGTTATGATTATGCCACAAAAGCTGATATTTTTCTCTGTTTTTGATTGTGACTTTTAGGCCAAGTTAGAGACGAAGGCTCTGAAAGCAAAACGACCTGGATTCACCGATGAACGCTACAATGAGACATCCTACTACGTTGAAAATGGTGAGTATTTTTTTTTTTTGCTATTTCTTTTATGCCCATTTTTTTTTTTGCTGTCATCCTTTAAATATCTTGGTACGTATAGAGTCAGACTTTGCACGCACCACATTTCTGGCATACATGATCATATGTACTCAAAACTAAGGGCTACTTATAGCATGCTAGCATTATGTGTATCTAGAAATTCATGTGTATGCGGCATCCAAATCATTTTTAGAACAAAAGTATAGGCATTATTTGCTCTTCCCAAGGGTTTATTATATGTGTTTCTGGACGTTTTTTTGTAGTATTTACATATATAACCCAACTGCACCTGAGAATATTCTCTTGTGAGTCCAAATGAAGCCATGTCTACTGATGAAATATTGCTTTTAGGTAATTAATCCTTTTTGCAAAGACACAAAAGTGACACCCTGTGTTTAAGTGGAGAAAGACTCGTCACTACATACACACATATAGCTTTCTCTTTCTTTCCTTGTGGTTTCTTTTCTTTGGTGGAGTGTGTATTCTAGAAGAATACATGGCACCTCCTCATTTGCCCTTTATGTTTCTGTATGGTGAAAACACTCGTCTTAAGATTTAATCTCTTGGACCATAAAAAATAATTACTTGTAAAATGAGCGAGAAGGCAAACACTCGTAAAAGGCTCGGGTGTCGTAAAAGCAGAGCGTGGATACTTTTGCGGTAGTTTAATTTAATGTACTACTTCGGCTACAACCACACATTTGCAGATTGTAAATGGAGAGAGAGAGGGAGACAATGGGACAAGGAAGAAATTGAGACTGAGAGAGAGTAATACCGAAGAGAAAGAAAGAGACACCGAGATGTGAAAGAGAGGTAAAAAAAAAAGACAAGGCAGCGAGACGCGAAAGAGAATGAATTTTTTTTGGTTTCACCACACGCTAATATTTACTCCCGCCATTCGGCCATTCTATGTACATTGAGAGTGTGTTTTGTGTCACTAAAAGTATATGTTGAGATGGGAAATAAATGAGTTATTGCTAAATAAGGATTTCCTTTCCTACACACACATCCATTTGTGTACACAGGATCCATTCCATGGACATGGAAGCACATTGATTTCTATTTCATCCTTCTGTGTCCCTCTCTATGAGGGGGGAGGCTCTGGACAATTTTGAGAACTAGAAGTAAAGGTTTTAGTGAAAGTGGAGGAGAAAGTCAGCCACAACTTTGTGGTATAACTTGTCAACGACAATGTAATTATGAAATGGTTGGACGCATAAACCCTTGTCATCATTAAGTAATTACTTACAGTGTGGGTTTTCTCACCCCCTACCAAATCTACGTTGCGGGGAAATGATTCCCCAGGAAAGAGTAAGTCGGCCATATTCCTGTTGGTTTTGATACCTATGCAATGTATGTATTGTATACCTTAATCGTACTATTCCTCCTCCCTGCGGAGAAAGCATGTGTCTTACTACATCCACTACATTTCGGTTGAATATTTGCAAGTTTACAAAAGAAAAGCGGGGAATGTATTCCGATAGGAAATGTTTATGTTGTGACAGTGATCTTGTTATGTATGCCTTGTTTCGTTCAACTTCTTTACATGAAACCTTTCGGATTCATATGGTGCAGAGGAAAACAGGAGCGACAGAGAGAGAAAAAAAAACAAAAAAAACGAGCAATGTAGTCGGGGAAAGCAGAAAAAAAGAAACATGAAAAGGAAAAGAAAGGAAACAAGACTTTACAATCCGAAAATGGCAATGCCTGAGGACAGGAGTGGGTACTCTTCCTTGTTCATACACAGAAGGGTTACAGAGGAAATGTGCCGTGGAAATTCCCTGGAGAGAGGAATAGCTAGTTGCAAATGAAAATTACATTTACCTTGTCCTTTGAATGGTTCATGGAGCGTCTGCTACCGGTAACCCATGCTGTGGGGGTTCCTCTGAAATCCCAATAAAATTCTTTCTCCCCAAGAGTCCTAGTTGAGTTTGAGAGTAGTAAAAATATATATATACGTGTAGAAAGCTATATTCGACGTACAATATATATCTGGTGTCATTACTAATCTAATTTCAAAGCAAAAATATATAAGGAAGTAGGCCTCAGAGTGGAGCCTTTAACTTTGATCGCGCTGGGTATAGGAAGCTGTTCACACTTTGATTTCTTGGTGAAAGTGCCGGTGCCTTCTTTTGTCATGTCATACACTTCCGTTTTATTTCCTGCTATTACTATAAAAATATTGGTTTACCCTTGTGTAATCATGCCGAAGGGTTGATTTTTGTAAAAAAAAAAAAAAACAAACAAACAAACACAAAGTGACTTGCTTTGAAGCATTTTTTTAATGGAATTGAAAGGCCAATTGTGAACAGAATTTTCGTAATAAGTGCGGGTAGAATAAATTCCCCGAAGGGGAATTTGATTTTCCTTTTTCTCCACACCCTCACCGAAGTTACAGTGTGGCTTTTGGAGTACTTCAAGCCACTACTGCTTCACAGACAAATCTCACCCCTGTGGTGTGTTTTAGAGACAGGATTGTGCTTTTATTTCGAAAAAACATTTTAAGAGAGAGAGAGAAAAGTCCTTGCTTACCTTTGAGTCCCTGAAGAGTGGTTCGGGTCCACTCTGCAGCACTCGTTTTGTGTAATGACACTCGAATCTCTCTCTCTCTCTCTTCCTACTTGTCTACAATGGAAGATATTTTGCCCTCTATCTATTTCCTCTCAGTCTACCTATCTCCATGTTGTTACTATTTGTTTCTTTGCATTATCAGCAGCTGTACTCTCCTGTCAGATTCACACAGGACGAAGTTGTTCGCATAAGTGAAGAATAATGCTCATCCGTTGCTTTCTCTCTCTCTCTCCCTTTCTCGCTTTCTGTTCTTCCCCTCCTCGGATTTCTCTTCTCTCACTATCTGTCTTTCCACTTCCTGGAAGTGATATTGAGAGTTCAAATGTTTAAATGCACCGTCGTTTCCAGGCAGCAACACAGTAAAAGCTTGAAATATGCATATGTATATACCTTGATGTTTTTAATAGTGACCAGCAGTATATGTATCTCTTTTGGTGAGTTCACAGTGTTACCCGTATCGTTTCAATGACAATGATATGCACCTACATATACTTATCTGTGGAAGGATACTAGCCCCGGAGGAAGTGGCTTGATGCTGGGAAAATCAGTTTTTTCTTTGCTGTGGCTCGAAAAAATACGCCTTTGGTTCGGTGGTTCGACAGGGGTTTGCACTTGATTATAAACATGGGGTGTAGAAGATTTCCTGAAGCGATCACAAGAGAGGGGGAAAGGTGAAATAAATGTAAACTGAATTTCATTTTTTGTCTCCTCCGACATGTGAGCATGAAGCAGAACTTTTGTACTCCGTGGCTACGGGGAATCCCCATGCTTCTACTTTGACGTGAGATTATTTCTAAATGTACAATGGAGAACGTGAAATGATGTTTCAGGTGGGCATACTGTTGAAATAATATTGTATGAGGACTGTTACTATCTGGAGCTGTATGTATTCTGGGAGTTATTATTATTATTTTTTTTTATTTTTTTTGCTTTCCTATTTTATTATGGTGTTGGGATTGCAATTACAAATGATACCTTATTCTGTGGAGAACGCTCGGTGGGATGTAGAAAACCTATGGATTTACTATAGACTTGACGTGAGAGTAGATTCGGGGAGAGATAGGAGAAAATAATGGGACCCTCGTCCACGCTAAAGTGACAGGGTTGTGTCATGAGGACGCATAGGACTTTATAGTACATGTGCCCGTAATTACTCAAGGAGAAGTACAAGTGGAATACTCCGGCTTTTGTTTTTCCTAGTTGTAGCACGTCTAAATACAATGCGTCCCCGTGATTGGATGGTGCATTAGGAACTAGAGTGAGATTGATGAATCTCGTGTGCGAAAATCTGTAGTGTACTACGTGTAAAAAAAAAAAAAAAGTCATCTGAAGCGGGAATATAATACCACTCTCACCGTTGGACTTATCTTGAGAGTTTCTGTTTGGGTAGAAGAGAGAAAGGTAAAAGCAAAGATTTGATGAAAGCCGCCAGGTCATCCTAATGCGATTGCTAATGGTACACACAAGGGGAGCTTTCTTGATCCAGCATTAGGAACATCCGGAACGTTGCCTGCACTGCCAAAGCTTTATGTACGGATATAAATGGAAGTAGTAGGATTAAGTAGTTCAACTTTTTCCGTGAATCTGCAAACAAAACCTCTTTGTTTTTGGATGAGTCTCTAACTGCCAAAAAAAAATCTATATTGTACCTTGTTTGGGTAGTGTGCAAAAAAATCCTGGATGTCCTCCTTTATCTATAGCTATGTTACACGGTTGGTATATCTTGAGCAGGATCAAATCGTACGATCGCCTTTTTTTTTTGTTTATTTATACGGTACTATGTCATTGGTTAGAAAAGGGTTAATTGTATTTCCCCCGGATTTGAGTGCCAAACCTCTGGAAATGATTCTTACACCACCGTCGTACGACCTGGAGTAGCATGAGCTTTTCAATTACAATTTTTGTATTGAGTTTTCCCGGGACGATAAAACCATGCTCTTCCCCTGTCTCTGTACATCTCTCCCTACTTGGTCGTTGACAAGGAACGTGAGTTTCTTTCGTGCTCACGGACTTTTTTTTCTCCTATTTCCACATCCAGATAAACAAGTTACTTGTTATCTCTAGTGTATATCAATTCCAGGGGTTTTTTCTTTTACTGACCATCTATATAATACATGTAGTTGTAAGGGGTTGGACTTGTAAAGCTGTAAGACACGACACAAGTCATATGAATGAGGGGTTTGAGAGGAGAGAATGCTGAAGAGAATTCCAATATGCTATGCTTTTGGAATGCCGTCCCGGTGCTGATTCTTCCGCCATTTGAGCTAGGTTTCTGTCGTCGTCTCTCATATAAAGCGAGAGAGAGAGAGAGAGAGAGATGGACTGCAAGAGACGTCAGTCTCGAGAGTACAAACCCAAAATGAAAAAGGAAACAAACAATGATCTGTTACGATTTGATACATTTTCTGTGTCCACACTAAAGATGAAGCCGTGTGAGTCCGTCTCGCTTCCTTTTTCTGATATTGGACAACAGAGGATAATAAAAGGAGAAATGTCGGTGTTGCTTGTGCTCTCTAAATCTCAGCACCAGTGAATGACGCTTCCATTTTAGGTGGGGCGGAGAGAGAGAGAGGAAGATGTGCAAACAATTTATTTGTTCTTTTATATTTTAGACATTTTGTCTTTTATTTTTGTTTAGTCATGGGCCTCTCATATTTTGAAATGGACATATAGTAATTAGTTTAATCAGTAAGCATTTTGTACCAGTTATATTAATCACCAGTATTAATCTTGTCTCCGAGAGTTAAAAATAATCACGTGAACAACCGTGTGCTTCCTCAAAATAAAGATAGGCCCATCTGTAAATATCCCAAGATTGTGGCTGAGGAAATTCCACCATAATAGACGTGGTCGTCAACCGTCACGACGTTGTACGAGTAAAGGAAGTGGTCGAACGTGGCAAATCTATAAAAACAAAAATTATAGCAGCATTCCCTGCTTGTATCCAAGTGGATGATGACACATGAGTTATTATTAGCAAGTGCTGACGCAGAAACCAAGAACTGTAATCATTACCTCTCGGTTACGTTTATAATCCGTGTTTTTTTAGAATATAGAACATTGAACTTGATGATAAAGTTGGAAGGTGAGAGAATGTATGTACCTATACATAATAGGTGAGTAAGTTGGGCATCTGAGATTCATATCGGAGGAGTGCATATATTTCATGCTCACTCACTTAACACAGCAGGGATTGGGGCCATAGCGCTATATGTATGTATGCACTTGCACAGGGTTTTAACCACACCTTTGGAAGGATTGGCCGTTTTTGGCACTATTGCCATCATTATTATTATGATTCTCCCAAAAAGTCACCGCAAACTCCCCTCAACCGCCTCTGCGGTTTGCAATCCTCTGGTCTCTTCCAACCTCCTCATATACATACAGTGTATGCGAGGAGCGAAGGAAGGAAGGAAGGATGTCATAATCGTTTCCATTGTTTAGGAATTAGGTTGGTCATAATAATGGCTTATTTTGGACGTCACTTCATTTTTGACTTCCTCCAATCTGGCCCATTTGTTGAGGAGGCCAATCGTATAAATATGGGGATATGCAAGCATTTTCTATTGTATGCTCACTGCTCATACAATTCACCTCAATGTTATTAAGTTGAAAAGGAGATGGTTTAGAAGATGGAAATAACAAATACAGATTTTTGTTCACTCTTCTCTCATCATTGAAAATGAACTAGGCGCTGAATGGATTGAGATCGTGAACGTATTCAATGGGAATACTGCCTCCTCTCTCTCTCTCTCTCTCTGTCCCTAAATGTTTAAAGTCCAGGTTCTGACCTGTGCTCTCTGTTGTTTTGCAGTGTGTTGTCATGAAAACTGCGTGTGTAACTGTAAGTGTAATGAGCTTTTGAAAACATTTGAATGACGTGCAAATCTTTACCTCCCAGTAATAAAAAAAACTATATATTGCTCTCTCTCTCTCTCTCTCTCGCTCATGCTTTTGAACCTTTAAAAGTTGAAGATCTAGTGCATAATAGGAATTATAGGAAGCATTGGTGAGAGAGAGGAATATTTACATGAAGAAAGCCTTTACAACCTGTTTATTATCGTTTATATATTTTTTTTATTGTGAGCACATTTAATCTATGTATGTATTTCGTATGTTCCCCCATCAACAACCGTCTTTCTTATGATTATTTTTAGCAAAGTGATTACTTAACTGTAAAAAAAAAACTAAGGGAATCGAGGCAAAGGGTTTAAAAAAACCAAAGAGAAATGGTTCCGTGATCTCTTAAGTTATTTCGGTTTGAGGTTCATATTCCCTACCCTCGTGGGTAGTGTGTGGAGTACACAGATATGTATGTGTTAAGTTATATGTAGCATGTAGGCTCCCCAAGGGAAAAGCTGGGTAAACTTATACGTGCTATAATGAGGAACAGAGATGTGTTGATTATGTTATTTAGGAACCAGGGACAAAAAAATGATTTTTTTTGTCCAGGGGTGCTGTGGATGGAAATAGGAAATTATGCATGTGCATCCTCCTGCATCTTGTGAATCCATATTTCATTATACAAGTATTTTCAGGGTCTTCATGAAAGAGGTGGGAACATTTGTGTTAAGTTCGTTGCATTTGTATTGAGTCTGATAAAGACGTTTGTCTGTAGGCATAGGAAAGGCTGGTGGGGGGGGGAGAAGAATAATGCAAAAGCGAAAGAAAAATGGTTGAGGAGGATGGAAGGGTTATTGTGCGTTACGTAGAAAGAGGGAGAGAGAGAGAAAGGGAAGAAAAAAAAGGTACCGAAGAAGAAAAGGAGAGAAAGAGAAGAAAAAAAGGTACAGAAGAAGAAAGGGGAGAGAAAGAGAATGTGAGATAATGCATGAACTTAAGTTCTTAAGGTTCACTCCTTCCTGGCAGTTTCGTAGGCATAGACATGCACTGACACATATGGATGTTTTAGAAGTGAGCTTACGGATCTTGGTGCACCGCATGTGTCCCTCACTTGAGATCTCCATCTCCTCCTCCTCCTCCTCGTGTACATCTTCTTCTTGAACATCTTCCTCTATTCCTCCCTTTCTTCTTCCTTCTCATACCATCGCCCTCTCCCTTCATTCTTCTCCCTTCCCTTTCTACCCCCCCCCCTCCTCTCCCGGTTCTCGTAATAGATTTTTTTTCTTCCCTGAGCTTCCTCCAGCTCTTGTTGTAGTGGTAGTTGCATTCTAAAAAAAAATTCAGTTCATTTGAAGATGACAAGAAATTTTTTAATAGACTTTTCCTCGAGAAGAGCAGACGATATGGAGGAAAAAGAAGTGGAAGTGTATGGGAAATGAGATAAGTAACAAAGTCTTTTAGAGAGAGAGGGACCTTCCCCCTTGTTTGACATGAAATTACTACACCGGAATCTGAGTGGGAGGAGGCTGGTGTGTGAGCGCTCCCAGTCTTGTTTTATTAGGATTATGACACTTTTCTTCTTTTTTTTTAAAGAAAACAACCCCAATCTTCTCCCCAGTAGATGATATGTACAATGGTTTTTTTCTTGGTCTATATATATATATATACACATACGTATAGGTGCATATATGTAAGAACGACGGACTGCTTCTCCCTTTTTCGGAAGTATTTCAGTAACACCGGCTGCACTGGCTACTGAGGGAGGGGGGAAAACGCATTTTGAGGAACTGTTACCACATTCAAGGATGTGGGGAATGTTTCTCTTTAATTTTTTGTTCACTCTTTGTAGCCCTTTTCCACCCTCCGCGTCACAGTATGTAAATCCATGTGTTGTGTATAACTATGGAAAAAATTGCATTGTCAAGAGGAAGATGGCCTCTTTAGTGTGCAGTGAGGGCCGGGGAAATGAAGTTAAAGGAGATTGTTTTGTTTGTGAGGAAGCCTAATTGAATGTGCAGCTTTGTTTACTACAGAGAGTAAAAGGTGAAGGGGGGAAAGGAAAATGCTTTGAGAGGAGGAGTATGCATTTATATAGTCTTAAGGTTTTTACACTTGCCCATGTTCAAATGGTGCTTGTATTTATCACGAATGGCAAGACCTTAAATATAAAAGAGGAGAGACCGGGGCAAAGTAAAGGGTGTGCAGATATATAGAGAGGGTTATTTAACATGAAAATAAAAGGTAATGTGGCTCCTACAGTTAGTGTGCACTTACTTTTCTTCTTACGTCCCCTTTTCGCCTTGTTCTGGTGCTAAAAGCAGATATTTTCTCAACAAATTCCACTTCCTCTTCTTCTTCAAATATTCCTCTCCAAGTTGTTCTTCACGTACTACATTTTGCATTCGCTTGAGTAGCCAGAACTACTAAAATTAAATGCTGGAGACAAAAAAAAAATACAAAAGTTCGTACAGGATAATATCAAGGCAGCTAACACCTGGAAAGTATGGGTGTATGACTCTGAGGAGAAGGAGGCATTCGCTTCTGTATTCTTGCTCTCAACCATTTTTATTTTATTTAACCATTTTCACCAGGAGTCGCTCCCACTCTTCCATCTGTGCTTATTCTCTCCCATGTGCATGTGGTGATTGCGCTGGTAATGCACGTCAGTTGCACCCAATTGGGGATGATGGACTAATATACTTTCCTTTTATTACACCGTACCTGTTTGCAGCCCAAACGCATTTAGTCTATTTTTTGCACGTGTCTGGGAAAGGTTTCTTCTTGTTTTCCCCCCTTTTTAAATGGAAAAGGGATGCACGTGTACCAACATAAGGAGATTCAAGGGTGAAGAGAAGTCTGCAATATAAAATTTGGAGTAGAAAAATTACTCGCTCCGCTCAAAAAAGCTGAACAGAAGGAGGGAGGAAAATATGCAGATTGATTATTCTTGTAAATTGTAAATGAAAGAAGTTGAAATGATGTAAAACGAATGTTAAAACATATGCAGACTTTGTCTGCTACAATGCGGCTCTGGAAAAAGTAATGTGCATGCCATGCACAACAAATACACAAGCATCCGCTCGTGTCCTCATTATTACCTCTCCTCTCATGGACGTACAGTTTTTACGCAGATTCTTCCGACAAGGCCATTGCACAGGATGTTGTTGCATTTACAACAGACTTTTTTCCTCTTCTGGTTTAATTTGGAAAATTTTTTGAGCAACAGACCTTTCACTTTCCATGCCCTACCACCACTCTTTGGAACGGATGATCGGTAAATCCTGAAACCGAAATCCTGTTTTAACTTGGGTTTACAGACCTAGTTGTAGGAATTTAGAGGAAACATCCCACCTTAAAAAACTCTTTTTTTATTTAAACAGACCCATGAAGATCCAATCGTGGTTAGTGGCATATCGGAAATATATTCATACACATATAGTAAAAGGGTAAACTCAATGTTTTTCCATAGTTGTGCATGATTAAGGGTTCAAATTTGGTATTGATTTAAGGATTTAATCCTTATCAAATATCTACGTGTTCTAACTGTACTAAAACAAACAGGGATACTGTGTGCATAATTTGAAGGAATAATCTGATTGTCTCCCGTTTAGCTCTCAGCGAGAGGGAAAGAACCAGGGAAGTGAAAGGAAGTGACATTAATGCATTTACTTTTACCTCAGCAGCATTTATACCGGCCGGAGTCGGGTAAACCAAATCGAGAAAGGGTTAAGTAGGTATACATTCCTTCATAAAACTAACCCATAGAATCCCCCAGTTAAATTTGTGTGCTGTGGACACTAATAAGAAAAATGACTATATTGTTGTCCTCGTACACAAGAGGATTCTGCCAGAGTAATGAGTCTGATTTTGAAGTTTGAAAGTAGACATATGAGAAGAGTTAGTAGGTGGAGCGGAAAGGAGGGTAGGAGTTTGCCAGAACACTATTTTAAATGCTGTCACTCGGGGAAGACTGAAGAAATATGGAGGAATAACAAGGAGTAGTGGCAGTAGTAGCACAAGTCATCGCGGAAGCAAACGAGGGAGAGGGAGAAAAAGAATATTCTTTGCCGCTGAAATGTGACATGACGTCCCCACGTGTGTGACAAGCAGTAATGTTAATTCATTTTCTGGGCTGGATGGATACTACAGGCGGTCAAAAGGGTTGACAGTCTGACAAGTCATATAAAACCTTATTGCTGTACCGTTGCCGTCTGGAGATAGAGAGAGGAAGAGAGGGAAGAAGTCGGCAGAGGGAGAGAACAGAACAATTTTTGCAATTTTGTGAGCTATACTTCCCAACTTTTTTTTTTCACTCCTATAAGTCTGTAATTTTTTTTTACCTTGTGCGCCGTGGAATTTATACTGATATACATATATAGGGATTGCACAAAATATTGTTTCCATTTTGTACGTACTTATCAGGAACGTATGAACGGTTAAAGGGGTACAAAATCCTCTGTGGCCTCCATCCCGTGCAAATGCTTGCGGGAGCACGTTCTTGCAGGACCATGCCACTGTTTTTTGGGAGCGTATACCAGGCACCAAAACGCCTGTAGTGTAGGAGTACAAACGTCTATTTTAAGTGGAAGGAATCATCACCGATATCAAAAGCTGGGATATCGTAGTAGTAGTCACAATGGCAGGAAAAGGGGTTTTAACTGTGTTTAGATACGGATAGAATACAGAATATGATATGGAGAGAAAGGCAAAGGGAGAAACTAAGAGAAAGATTGTGAGAGAGACACGGAGAGAGAGAGAGTCAGGAAAAAGTTGAGACGACAAATGGGAAGAGAATAAAAAAAATTGAACAAAAAAATTGTTGAAGAATCAAGGCACTAGGTGTGTGGGAGAGGAAGAAGAAAAAAGGAGGAAAAATAGCCTGAAAATGACACATGGTTAAAATGTATTTTATGTACATAGAGAATGAAGCAAGGAAAGGGGGATATAAAAGAGGAATAATAGGAATACACACATCCATACACATGACACACATGCATATATGTGAATGTATATGTACGCCACCACGGGTTCCCTTTTTACTAGAGGCGCGTTCACAACTTTACACATTATAGCATAAAAATACATGGCGTGTGATGTGAGTGAAAAGGTAACATGGCCAAAGGGATTCGTCAAATCCATGGTAAATGGCTCAACGAATTCAAGAGGAAAGTGTGAGAGACAGAAATAGAGAGAGAGAGAGAGAGAGAGAAAGACATGGGGAAAGGGAGAGGAAAAAAGAAGAAGGAAATAAAGGAAAAAAGTGAAAATCCTCCAGTCTCCGGTTGATTCCGGAGGAAGGGCTCTTGTATAGATATGTACGTACATATGTATATAAACATATGTATATATACAGATATACATACACATTTTATAACATAAAGGTATGGGTTGAAAAATGTGTAGGAGTCGGACCACTCTACAAGAACAAGACCGCTGCCACCGCACGGGATTGCACGAGCACACAAGTGTATGGAGAAAGAAAAAAAGCACTGTTATTCCTTGAGATGCATAAAACGGTCTTTCCATGGAACTTGATATTGGCGGCATTGTTGTTTGTTACCCGCTACTCTTTATGTATGATTTGTTACTCCTGCTACAATAGAGTCTTTTTAAGGAGGAGGTTCTAGTGATTTTTATGAGAAGGCTTTTTTTTCTTTCTCTGTCTCACTCTTCCTTTCTTTTTCTCCGGAAAAATTGTGTTTATATATGGAAAAAAGGCATGCTTTAGGGCTAAGTCCTTCTTTCACTTAGGTACATAGGAAATGACTTTCTGGGAGGGGAAGGGAAAATGTGGGAAAGAAGAAAGAACAGGGAGAAAAAGAGACGGATTCATACATCCGTGTTTTAAGAAAAGACGGTATTTTTATCCTTTCCCTATTTTTTTGTCTTGTTTTTTTTTCCTCCTTTGATTTTTCAACAGTAACTACAATTCCCTTTCTCCTGCCCGATATGGAAAGGAACCACAGTATTTCTTGTTCGGGGAGAGCCTTGAGCACTGACCCTTGACCTCTGGGATTACTTAGTGGTGAGACAGATCAAAGGATTAGGGCTTCGCGCTTTTGCGAGGGTGGGGAGGGGGTCTCCAGTAGACTCTATCATTGTTTAGACTCTATCAAGGATTCCTATTTCCCTCACCGAATTAAATTACTTGTAGGATCCGGTAGTATTTCTTCTCTAGAGCTGTATGTAATGTACGTGGAGGGGAAACAGTAAAGCTGAAACGATAAGAAGAGCAAACATCATGGACTATGTGTTTTTATCTGAATTATGAAAGCAAGTTTGTAAATAATGGAAGCGTCCCGACTTTTTGACTTTGTTTTTAATGTATAAGTTATTTAAACATACACGTTCTTTCCCCTTCTGTGCCGTTGATTCTCCGTCGGGAGTACGTCGGAGATAGACTGTGAGATGGAGAGAGATAGAAATGGAGAGGCGATAGTGGGAGAAATGGAAGAAAGTAAGGAGAAAAGTTATTAAATCGATGCATATATAAGACTTGGATAGGCTCAAGTTTTTATAAGAGCATCAGATTGTAAAAAGAGGAAGATAAAAAAAATCTCAGCTGCATGGAATTTCATTACATATTTCTAGGGAAAAACAGGAATATATGAACCCGGAGGTGTACCATAAAGGAGTATTCGTACTAAAAGTGGGGGAAAAAGTATTTGGGAGAATAAACGTGTGCGGGAAGGTCTTTTTTTGGTTGTGAATTAAAGTAATATTACTCGTACTACTGCTACTTACCACCTTTGGCAGTTTTTTCTTTGTCGGTCGCTTTTCTATTACTGGCAACACTAGAAACTTTAAACAACCTCTTTTTTGCTTGATTTTTTTTCTCTTTCTATCTCACACTCTTTGGTTTCGATTCCCTGGGTTTCCTCTCTCTCTCTCTCTCTCTCTCTCTTTTTTTCTTCAAACGATGGTTCATTCTCTGCATGTAATCGCCTTGAGTCGGTAAGCTTTCCTTGTGTGTGTGAATAACTGTGTGTGCGAATGGATATTTGTAGATATGTGTGCAGCTGACGAAGATCCCAACTTGAGGCTCTTTAGCGCATCGGTATTCTTTAGACGAAAATAGCATTGTCACTCGACGCTGTCATTCTCTCGCTCTCCTTCCCCGCCTCACGTCTCTCCCCTTCTCTCCTTTTTTTTCCTTCTTCTCCCCTGGACATGAAAATATATTTCGTTTGCAAAAAGATAGGCATTGTCAAAAAGATAAGAGTCAGTCGACGTTCAGTCTTTCAGTATTGTATAGGAGAGACACCGGGGGGGGAGGGAGGGAAGATATGTGTAAAGTGGGTGTAGAATTTTATATCTATGTATACACATATATATTTATGATAAAAACTACTAGATGATTGGAGACTTTCCTTCTTCCTCCTACTTCTGCTTGTCCTTGTGAATTTTTCTTTTATTTCCTTTCCTTCCTCCATCCCTTTGTTCCTCTTTTCCACGACTTCAGGAGACAGCATTTTTGGGACAAATTTATTGGAAAATGTTTTCCGAAAAGTAATTGTATTTTTTTTCTACTATTACCTCTTGTATGACGACCATTAGAAAATATTGGATTTCCCAAGGTTTCACCGTCAGCTGTTGCTCTTTTCACGTGTATGTAGATTATCAATAAAAAGTTCTTAATATATGGGTTAACAGAATGAGCGTATAGATATGTACATACATGTTTGGGATAAATGGTGGAAAGAGCCTTGGCTTTGAATTTATTAATGTACTAGTAAGTGCCATTACTCTTTGATAGGCATTTTAGGGGATTCTATCCCACCAACCTCTGACTAATGGTTGAGGTGGGAATCATCTGGTAATTAAGTATGGAGTTGTGTGAAAAGAAAAAATATGCCCTGGAAAATGCGAACATTTTCCAAGCGATGTGCATATGGTGGTTGTGCTGAGGTTGGATAATGATGATGAAGGTGTTGATGAAGATGGAGCATAGAAGGGAGGGAAATATGCATTGTTTTGAATTTTCTAGATGGTAAATTACTTGCGAGTATATGGACATATATTCTCATCACTGGGCTTGATTATATGTATTTATCTCTTTCTCCCCTTCTCTCCGTGTATTTCCTGGGGAAGCAAGTATAAGCCGTGTAGACATGTCCACTTCCATTGTGAAGGTGCATACATGTAATATATCTTTCCCTATAATTCCTTGTACATGTTATTAAACACAGGCCTAGCCACCTGCTGCAACGTTGGGGAAGGCGTGTGGGGAGAGATATCGGGAGATTCACCTTCCTTTATCCACCCTTCCTTTTGTCTCCATCATCCGTCTCCGGCAGCACTCCTACTATTACCCCGATTAGTGAGGGGGAGGGAGAGAGACAGAGAAAGAGAGAGATAGAGTACCGTGTGTATGGAGTGCTAATGCTTTGGCATTGTCTATCTGTCCTTTCGTCGATGATTATAATGACGGAGTGGTGGACGATCTTCTTCTCCCACATAATATCTTAAGTGGATTCCCCAAGCTAGTTGTAATGTTGGTAAGGAGGCGGTTACATGATCATTGTATAGGGTCTTACACCGGAGTTGGCGCCACTTTCTCTCTCTTCCTTCCTAGTTAATATCGCATGTGTGTAATGCCCTATATATGTATACAATCAGACCGTCTGCATGGTGGTGGGGAACATTTCTAGGGAAAATTAATGGGGTGGAAGAGGAAATGTTGTGGTTGTGAGTACCCTCATCCAATGGAAAATGAACAGGTTACACGTTCGAGAGAAATGAATGACTGAAGGTGAGGTGGAGGCAAGGGAAATTGTATGTATACACATTACATGCATAGGTATGTATGTATCTACTATATACATAGGTTCCATCTTCTTCTGCTTTCCCCGCGTATTTGTACTCGGTGAAGGTGGTGAACATGGAAGGGAGGGTTTTTTGTCATTGTCTAATAAACTGTGTGTATACATAAAAAGTATGTGAGACATTGTTTGTTTAATGGCACGACAAAGTTGATGGGGAAAATAATGTGGTATGCATGCGAATCCGTGGCTCTTCCTCCATGACCAAGTGAGCTGTGTGGTATTCTCTCGGTCTCTTTCCACGTCCCTCAGCTCTATTTCTCTCTCTCTCTCTCTCTCTCTCTCTCTCTCTCTCTCTCTCATTTTTACTCTTTTGCTTTCTGTCACTGTCTTTTCATCCGGCCTAGTTTGCTTTTTATTTTCCGATTTTGCCTTGTCGTGCCTACTTTGCTTTCACTCGTCCGACTTTGCTTTCTCCCTGTCTGTTTTTCTTGTTCCGATTTCGCTTTCTCCTGCCGATTTTGCTTTCTCTCGTCCGATTTCACTTTCTCCTGCCTATATTGCTTTCTCTCGTCCGATTTCACTTTTCCTTGCCTATTTTGCTTTCTCTCGTCCGGTTTCACTTTCTCCTGCCTATTATGCTTTATTTCATCCACCGTTGCTTTCTCTTTGGCAATTTTGCTTTATTTAATCCAATTTCGCTTTCGCCTTGCCTTTTTTGCTTTGTATCTTCCAATTTTGATTTCTCTATGCCTATTTTGCTTTGTATCTTCCAATTTTGATTTCTCTATGCCTATTTTGCTTTCTCTTTCTCTGTGCTTCTCGTTTATTTCCGTCGCTCTCTTGAGTTTTGTATTTCTTTGTCATTTTTTCTGTCTTTCGTTTTCTCTCACTCTCAACCTTTCAGGTTTCCTACCTAATTCAGTTTCTTTTTCTCGACCTTCGTTGTTTTCCCGACCTCCCTGATTTATTTACTTTCTCCTGGCTTGTTTTGCCTTCTCTTTTTGTCGTCTCCTAAATTCTATTTAGTTTTCTCTCTTTTACGTTCTTCCTCAGTGGATTGTGGTGTCTGTTGGTCTCTGTACTTTTATCTCGCTCATACATCCCCCTAGTCCGTCTCCCGCTGTCTCTCTGGTGTTTTGGGATATGAGCGTAGAGTTCCCCATTACTTATGTATGTTGTGTGTACACTCACATTTTATGCTGGGGTTTTTGGAAGAGGAACTATATGAAAGCAGAAGTAAATGGGAGTTCCGGAGAGATGCTGTGGGCTCTTTTTTGATCTCTCCACGGATTACTATATGGTGGTCTTATTATCTAATTTGGGTATTGTATTAGCTCCCCGTGTACACTTTCCGACGGAGTAGTAGGACAATGAATAACCCACAAGTCTTGTTTTTTATTCTGCCTTTTCTCTCTTTGTTTCTTCCTCTTACACGCTTTCTCTCTCTCTCTCTCTCACTCTCTGTCACCATCTCTTATTCTCTCGTGCTCTTGAGTCCTCTTCAGGTTTTCCAAAGCACAAGCCAACCCACTACTTTTCATGTGTTAGCAGCAGCCACGTTTTTCAGGATTTGTTAGTGGGTCGTAGCAATAATTATGTCTATTTGCTTTATGTGTTCGGGGAATCAATGCAGAGCTGAAAGAGTTTTTTTGGGGGAGGGTTATGCACACATACCTTCATCTCATCGTCTTTCCCTCTCTATCTCTCTTCTCTGTGGCAGCTCGGATTGTTCCCCCTTTTCTGGGTTGTCTTTCCTAAAAACCATTCATCTCGAATGTCCTTGCTGGATTGGCCTAAACGATTGTCCTCCTCCTTTGTCCCCCTCTGTGGAGGGCACTTGATCCCGGTCTCTGCGGCTTCCTTTGTAAAATGAGGGTTTTTCTTTTAGCTAAATAATCGTTTGACATTTTTCGGGGCGAGTGCCATCCACTTGTATTGATTTTGGTGGGGATTACTGTTCAACACATTTCCCCTTGAAACGTTGTCGAAAAATAGAAGTGGTTTTAAATTCACCCTCACAAAAACCCGTCATTCGATGGTATAGTAAAGCATTTGTACATGAAACCATAAGTACACAGCAATTCTTGATCTTTTGACAGGTATAGGCTTAGAAGAGAGGAATGCTCCCGGGTTACGGCATAGTGTTCCATTTGTCTTTTAACCCAGAAATACACAAGTACTGACTGTTTACATTGTTGATTGAAAGCATCTGAGAAGAAAAAGAAGAAAGACGGCTATTGATTCACATCAATTACCCTCTCTGAATTTATGTTGACTCAGGTAATTTAAGAGATTTTTTTGGCGACAAAAAAGACCACGAATTTGCAATGGCTTCGGTCAAAGAGTTTTGTACTGAGAACTTTTGGTGGGGGGGGCGGGGAAATAGTAGGGGTAAAATAATATAAAATCCCTTTGAACGAACGCGGTACACTAAGCCTCTTAAAGTATAAAGTGCGAACGAGAGAGGCTCACGACGACGTCATCCCATGAAATTTCCCATGGACAAAGATTGTCTACACGTATATGGTCTTCAAAAGATTATACAGGAGCCATAACCTGAGAGTTTTAACGCTTTATTCCCGCGAGAACAAGGAAAATCTTATACGCTCGAGTTTCCCCATTTTGACATTGGTTTTCATGGGTTTGCAATGGATAATAAAAAAAAGAAAAATGGTTTCGTCTCGGTTGGTCTGTGACAATGTTTTTCTTTTTTTAAGGGGATGCAATTGAATGTAAAAGGTCTTTCTTATAGAAAGCTATTTTTATTTTTCAATTGCAGACTGTGTATTAAATCATAATTTATAATCGTCACATTTAATTTGCCATTCACATGGCAATCCTCTTGCTATCTACAACAGAGATTCACTGAAGACATTACTTGAATAACAGAGTTAGTGTGGGGAATGTTTATACGGGGAATGCTTTTATTTAGAAAAAGTACGAGTTTTTTGCAAAAAAAGAAAGAAAGATGTATTTGAACAGCTTTTGCTTTTGAAGTTGTTGATGTTGATTTGAAAAAGGCTGAAAAGGGCTTGAATCAGGAAAAATAAAGGAAGGAATGAAGTGATTGGAGAATACTTATCACATGCTTTCATCTTTCTTTCTCGCATTTTCACTCGCTTTCTCCCAGTGTTTTCTTTCTTTTGAGCTTTCTCATCCGCTTTCTCCCCTCCTCTTTTCTTTGGTTCTGTCCACGTGTTTGTGTATATCCATCGAAGGCTTCGGGTGTGAGTAGGGGCCGGATTAAGGGAGTAAGCAGGGCGAAAATCCCTTGTCTTTGTTGCCTAGTTGTCATTAGGATTAGGATGGAAAGGTACTTATTTCGATTCATTTCCCTCTTCTTTTATTTTTGAGCACTTTCACCGCCCTTCGCTCTTCTCCATCTCCTCTGTGTGTGTATATATGCGAGGATGAAAATTTTGCTCGATGTTTTTTATTTTGTTATTCCTGTATTAGTAGACTTTTTTCCTCTGTATTGTCTATACGTGTGTATACGAGCATAAAAAAAGGTTTAGTTTATGCATGTAGAGAATTGTTGCATCGACTACACGGAGCTCATCCGTCCTCCTACATCCCTCCTGTCTTTTGTTTAGGATAGATGAAGGTTGGTGTTATAGTGGTATACATATGATTTGAATATGTAAGGGAAGTAAACGGTTAGTCTCAAGTGATGCGTATGAGTGTATACTTTCCTCATCATTCAGGTCTACTGAATCCCTTGAAAGTTTTTTTCCCCATCCTTCCGTCTGCTTCTTCTGTTTCGTTTTTTTTTTTTTTACTCTTCTATTTCTTCTTCTTGCGAGAAGAGAATTACGCAAGTATAAGGGCATATGCATACAGTAACAACAACCGAAAAAATCATAAAGAGATTCCCCTTAATATTCTCTTTACTGTGAGAATATATTTTTAGATCCTTTTGAACTGTTTCTCACGCAATCATGCGAGGAGAAATATATAGGAGTTGGTGAAAGACTTGGGAGAGAGAGAGGGAGAGAGAAAGGAGTCTCTAAAATGTTAAGTTGCTCCATGCTTTGAAACTTGGTTTTTCTGGCCGTTCTATTGACTATCCCTAATATATTGGTTGGAACTTTGTTCTTTTAATATAAAACCTTTTAGACACTCCCGATATCGACTCTTCCCTGTATATGTTGTATTTCTCTCAGTCTCCGACTTTTCCTATCTTTTTGTTTCTGCCGTTTTCGTGTGCTCTTTCTCTCTCTCTCTCTTTGTGTTTGGGTTTTTTACTTTCTCTCTCTCTCTCTGGTTCTTTCCCTCTCCCGCTTTTCCAATGCAATACTGATATAGACCAACATCTTGTGGTAAATTGTGTGAATTATTTTTAAAATTTTGCTTGTGTACTGTATCTTGTGTACTTTCAAGCACTGTGTTATTTTTCGATAAAGATCTTATTTGAGTTTTACACATTTATGAGAACAGTTTTCCACCTACCTGGGTTTATATTGAATTGTTACAATTAAAATACTCTAGCTTTGAAGCAGCTTTCGTATGTCTAAATTTAATTGAATCTCAATAACATTTAGACATAATTGTTACCCCTAATTAAAATTCCATAAGTTTTGTCTGCCTGCCAACGTTTTATTTGTTAACGCTGGTTAAAGAATGCTCAGCCAGTTCACTAGCATCTTATAGTAGTAGTGACTGAATTCCCCTGAATAACTGTGCATATTTATAGGTAACCTGTAAATGATTGCTACAGATTCCTAGGGGGACGTGATGTAGTAGTAAATATTTGTGCAGTTTCTAAGTCGCATGAGTTCCTTGATACTCCTCCCTTGATGCACTAATATTAATTTGTAACTGGTGTATGTGTGTTCATTACATCTGGGGAGGGATCAAAAAGGAAGGGGGAAAGATGGTTCAAGTAAGTGGAAAGACGAACCGGAAACTTTTGTTGGTCATGGATCCTATTTGTGGGTGTTTGGTTTGTCTTGAGGTAATGGTTTCTTCCTCCATCCCTCCACCATTATTCCTTCCTTCTATGGAATTACGAGCCATAAACGAGGATTTCTCTAAACGGCTGAGCAGAGTTTAGGTAACATTCAAAAGGGGGAAGAAAAAAAAATTTCAAGCAAAGAGGTTAGTGGGCAGAATGCATTTTCCATGTTGTGAGGGGCTTCTGCTGTCACCGGTTATCATTACTATTATGAGTATTATCAATGGTCGTAAGCTGAAGGTTCCTGTATTTTTTGAAAGGGAAAGTAAAAGATGGAGAAAGTTTTTTTTTTTTTGCTGGATAGGTTTAAGGACGTCGATTTTTCGCTCGACTTAATTCATATTAGGAAGGAGATCTCGTGGTTTCGTGTTCTTCTTCTTCGTATTTTTAGTGCGGAAAAACTTTGTTAGTATAGGGAAGAGGGCGGCGGAAGGTAGGGCGAATTAGGGAGCTATACAAATGGTCGTAATGATATCTCTATAATACTTGTTTACAGTTTGGGAAAGAGAGAGAGAGAGAGAGAGACTTCCACTTTAACTGTAGCCGGCTTTCACTCTTTCTTTTTCTTTCTCGCGCGCGCTCTCTCTCTCTCTCTCTCTCTCTCTTCCTCTTCTCGTCATCTCACGACTCTTTACTCACTCTTCCCTTTCATTCGACATCGCTCTCTCACTATCCTCCGTACTACAGTATCTCTCTTGACTCTCTGTCGTAGGATGTCTTCTTCCTTCTCTTCGTTCCCTTCCCCTCCCGTCCTTTTTGCTCTCGAAAGGATGTGTACACAGTCCGTGAAGATGTTTTCCTTGTGTCTTTGCTCCCTTTTTTTTTTGGCTGGTTTATGTTCTTCTTCTCCGTCGTCGTCGTCTTCTCAAGTCTCCCCGATTCCTCCCCGAATTGTTGGACACGGGGGCATAACGAGTCGCGCTCAGACAATGTTTTTGAGTCTCCTCGTTTTTTCTTCTCTTTCTCTCTAATATGCAAGAAGTTCAGGATTTTATTACTACTTCTATTACAACTCGTCCTCCTTGGAAATTGAAATGATGGCCCCTATGTTCTACTTCTGCTACCAGAGGATTTAAAATTTTTGGGGGTAGTCCTAGAACGTATTACATAAGACTTTCTATGGCGAGACTATAAAGGAGAGAATTAGGTTTTTTTATTGAGTATTTCCACTTATGTTTGCCTCTTTCATTCTAGCATCCACGATAGGTTTTATACCATGCAGGATTCGGGTCTATTTGTATACATGATCAAGACTTTCTCGGCATTGAGAGAGCCATAAGTGGATGAGTATACCTGTGCATGTCCTGGGAGATGAGCATACTTCCTATTTTCTCTCTTCAGTATTACGTACAGTCGGAAATTTGTTCCTGGTAAATGGTAGATAAATGTTTGCGATCCGGAAATCGACCTCTTCTTCCTACGGATGAAGAAGTTGAGAAAAGAGTTTCGTGACATAAAATATGCTTTCATTTAGAAATTGTTTTTTTTTTACTACCCACAGAAAGAGAAAGCTTGAAGTATTTCGAAAGAAAAGTGAACATGCAAAGAAACTGCAAAGGGGACGTTGTAAAAAAAAACTGGTAGTTCTTACTCATACGAGGAATGGGAATTAAGAATCAAGAGTGAAGTCTTAATTACAGGGGAGAGTGAAGGGCTGGCTGATCTGGAAGCTAGGAGATTAAAGAATGTTCACACTCGGCCAAAAAAAATTGGAGAGATAGATGTCTTGTGGTTAGAGTACGGAGATAAAAATTAACGGAAGTGAAACTTGGAAATCCATGTAAGGAGGATGAGAAGGGGGAGGGTAAGCTCAGTCACTTGTGTCAAAGTGGCTGGGAATGAGTGAAAATGGGTGAATGTTGGAATAGAGAGAGAGAGAGAGGGAGGAAGAGAAATAGAGTGAGAGAGAGAGAGGGAGAAAGAGAAACAGAGTGAGAGAGTGGGCGCTTTGAGTTTTGACTTGGAGAAATAAGTGGACAAGTCTTTTGTGCCATAAATTTCAGGGATGACTTGGGAAGTCATTAGTCGTTGTCTTTGACAAAAGTCTGTCTTTTGTTGTGCAACATATAATTAAGGAGGCAAGAATACCATGAGAGTAAGTGTTGTTCTCTTTATTACTCTCTGTACACTCCAATTTTTTTCTCCTTTGGCCCTTTCTGGTCTTATTTCGTGTAGTTGTGCATAATCTACTAATTGTATAGGTATTACATCCTATATGTATAAAAGTCCCTTCCCAGGAAGAAAAAAATAGTGGAGGGGGGAAAGGGAAGGAAAACAGACACGGTAATCATTTGGAATTTATTGTTTTAAAAAGGTATACAGTTGCAATGCATGTCTCTTATTTGCGTAGGATGGTAGGTATTATATTAATAGTGAAAGAAAGCCATGGAATATTTTCTCCTTCGTTTATTTCCCTTTGACCCCCCCCCCACCACCTCTTCATGTTTCCTTCTTGCCCGAATTCTTCAAAGTCCCATTTTCTGACGTCCGGGGATTGACACAGTCCATATTCTTTTGGCATGGAGTAGACACTCTCTGCAGCTACTGGGACATGTTTCATCTTTTGATGTGAACTTCTTAGCTCTTTAAACATGTGAAAATGAATGAGTTGTCAGAGTTGATTGTTGGCTTGACGGAGTAATTTGAAGAGGATTTAATTCTCTGGTATGAATGACATTTTTCTAAACGAGAATGGGAGGAGGGGGACATGTTCAGAACTCTAATTGGAGATTGTTGAATTTCACTTTTTCTGTACTTTCCCCCTCCTCTCTTGTCTCTTTAAGTCTCATAGCACTCTCTTTTATTAGTGGCACACTAGTTTCCTTCCCCTATGTGAAACAAGAGCTTTTCTCTGTTTGAGCTCATGACTTTGTTCCCCTTTAATTTTTTTAATTTTTTTTTTTTTTGCGGAAAGAAACTGTTGAAATATTTTAGCAATGTCTCAGACTCTAACTGTAGACTTTAAACGCGAGGACTACCCTTTTCAACCTCACGGTCGCACCACTTCAAAGGCTCAACTTTCATTGAATGCCCAACATTAGCGTGTGAGGAATTGGTGGGAAATCCGCAAATGAAAGCACGTTTGATTTGTTTTCCGTTTTATTTTATATCACAGCCTAATATCAAATTGAAAAAAAGAAGGTTTATAAAATTTTATAGCCTTTCGTTTCTACTTCTCCTACCTTCCTAACGCAGTGATTCGTACATGTTTGGCCCCAGTAAAAGGTACATAAATTCTATTTAATCAGCTAAGAAGGAACAGCAGGAATTGGGGAGGGAGACTTGTGTGTGGACGGGTACAAGTGCCTATGTATTTGGGATTTTTTTTCTCTATTTTTTTGTGACATTCACGAGTGGCATTTATGGAACCGTAAAAAAATGGTATCGTATATATACGGTTAACGTAATGGCACTTGATTATTCTTTGGTGAGAATCTGAAGCCGTGCATAATGCATGAGCTCTATTTTTATGTGAGTGTAAGTTGGAAGGAGGGTGATATGTAGTTTGTGTACAGGCCAGAGCTGATTCTTCTTTTTGCGGTTGTAAAAATGTGGATTGTCACTGATTTATTGTTTATTGTCCAAAGGAAGGAGAGCGGCTGTCGTTCTTTCATTTAATTTTCTCAAAGAGTATTAATCTCCGGAATGAAATTGATGAGTAATCTACGCTCTGACTTTCCCTCC
Source organism: Disparrhopalites patrizii (assembly GCA_034698585.1). NCBI lineage: Eukaryota > Metazoa > Arthropoda > Collembola > Symphypleona > Sminthuridae > Disparrhopalites > Disparrhopalites patrizii. Next base: position 70,383 of record JAQGBT010000007.1, read on the forward strand.
CAGACATGTGCTGTATGGCGTGTGTTGGTGGATTCAGAGATTGGGAATGAGTGAGTCGTCTTGTATTTTTACTTTCTTTCTTTCTTTTCTTTCTTGAGTTCTTTCGTCTTGAAACAGCATCCAGCTAACTCTAGGTATATAATACGCACGACGAAGCATACAACGGGAGGTTTACATAGACAAACATTCCGTCTATTTTGTCGGTACGAGACAGAATATAGAAAATTGTATTTGGAGTCCACATAAGTTGTGATTAGATGCTTTGTGCGTATATTAAGTATGTAAATGTTTCAAAATTCATTTTTTTTATTATATACATATATACCGATTTTATCTTTTTGGCTTGTCCCCGGTAAACGCCCACGTAACTTTGTATTGCCGCCAAAGTATTGGAATTGCCTGACATTTCACCATCCTGATGATGTTTGGGCGTCACGAAGTCCAATGTTAAAGGCATATAGTCAATTCCAATGGTAAATATTCTGGGTGTGTGGCAATTGTTAAAGGTTGTGGCATTTGGCCAGGAGGAACTTGTCGATCCCAAATGGGTGGCAATTCGCGGGGTGACCAGTTTTGTGGGATTGACAAGGCGCCCGTAACGCTCTTTTTTATTTGTTCAGGAAATTGTTGGTCACCGATAGTGTGTAGGGTTTTTTTTTTTTTTGGAGGTTTCACTTGTTGGATTGGTAGAATAAATTTATTATTATACCCTATACATACTCAATGAATTTTTAGTAGACTTTTCGTCTTAGTTCCTCCTTTTTTTCTGTGAGCATATGGTATCTCAATATAATTTAAAATCATGTGCTAGTAGTTTGTAAATTTTTTTTATCGAATTCTTTCCTATCTTCATTCATTTCTCGAGACATGCATGGATATGCTTGTGTGAGCGTGTGAGTACAAGTGAAGCAAAAAAAAACTTTGAGTTTAAATTATATGGTATTAATTTGTGCGTAATAATAATGTTGATGGTGTTGATTATGGCATTTGCAATTCAAATGTATACCTCCCCTCCCCCTCCACCTTTTGATATTCTCGCCTGTATGATTTGAAAGAGTGTGATGATAATATGCCGAGTCGAGGCGTCGACGTACTCTACATAGTTTTGTAGTACAAGTGTGGAAAGTATTTGACTTTTGGATCCGTGCCGGAATTACTTACGAACCCAGATTACATTGGAGATGTTAGTCAGATTTTCTTTGAATACAGGATTTGGAGATATAGCCAAAAAAATGGAAGAGAGAGAAAGGGGGAATTCTATAATTACTTGATACTCTATACTATACTCATGCCTACTACTACATTGAATAGGGAAAAAACGACAAGAAACGAGGGAAGGTATAAGTATGTGGAATCGTTTTTTTTTTCGGGGAACATATGCCTTTGATATATAAGAGTGTTTCTTTAGACTTATGTGTACATGCATATTTTTTTATATATGAATGTAGTATGTACAATATACTTATGACTACAACCATTAAACTATATGCATACATACGTGTATAGGGAGGACTTGTACGGAAAGATTATGAGGGAGAAGAGAAGCGTCTTTTTTTCACTTGGTTTGCAGTAATCAGGGCTAATCAGATTGTTCCGTCTCAAGCATGTATTGAATGGCAAGGGATTTTACGAGGATATTAAATTATCTACGTCATGCAAATTATTATGAGGGTAAGTGGGCGTAGAAAAACTGTTGTCGTTCCATGGCCTACCTTCTCACTTCTTCCTCTCTTTCTCATTAACAGTTCTCCCTATAGAGCCACTTCCAGTCATTTTACTGTTCCCTATTATTTAAGGTAATCTTGAGAAAAAAGACTGGAGTAAAACAAATCTGTTTTTTTCTGTTGGTTGTTTTCACTCTTTTTGTGATAACAGTTCCAATAATCTCCTCCATCTCTTTTATGATCTGCCACACTCATCCTCTGTGAACATTGTCTCCATCGGGATGAAACCGGATCGGGAAATGCATGCCAAATACAGCAAAGACCTTCGAGTTTCCACAATCTCTTTTAACGTTCTAACCCTCTGTAATCCCAAAATTTTGATAACTATCGTCTCATGAAAACTTCTAAACTATACTTTTTTTTCTCAAAATATCAAGTTTCTCTTGGAATCCCCCAAAAATATGTTTTCTTTCACTAAAATGGGTCAAGAGTTATGCCTTAACCTCCAAATTTGATGTTTTGATTAAAGAAAGAGATTTATTTCGAATCTGTCTTTCGAACCCTTTTCTAATGACTATGAAGGAGAGGAAACTTTGGGGAAATCTTCACATGCTGGATGTGGGGGGGGAAGGAATATAACTGAGGAAAAGTTTGAGGTTTGTAAAAAAAAAAAAAAATTGGATAAATGTAGATGTAACAGGAAGGAAAGATGATGAGAAAAGAAGGAGGGAAAGGGGGCAAAGATTTTGTCGCTTTGACCGTTGAAGGTAGTTGGGCGAATGATGTTATTGTGTGATAAAGAGTGAAGAGGAGAGATGGGAGGGAGAGAGAGAGAATAGAAGGAGTAGAAAGAACCTCAAGAATGTGTGACAGTAGTTCACGTGAAGAAGTTTAATGCACCTTGTCTGCAAATATTTTTCCTTCCTCCAGTCTGAAGATGGAGGAGAAGTAGGGGAGAAGGGATAAACTCAATGGAGTGGAAATAAATGGACAAAGTTAGGTTGAAGAGAGAGAGAGAGAGAGAGAAAGCGGGAGAGAGGAAGACAGGAAAAGGAGCCCGCAAGGAATATTACTCAAGTCTGATTATTATTATCCTTACCTCTTCTTTCTCCTCCTATCTCGCTCTGTCTCTCTTCAAACGACGTATCCAAGGGAGTCCGGAGAGGAGAAAGTGGAAGGATAAAGTTTTTCTAGGGATGTGAGTCACTGTGAGAGACCTTGCAGAGAATTCGGGAGCGTTTCATGGTTAAACCCGTGCACTGCAACAACATCAAAAAATGGGGCAAAAGAAGCTGAGGAAGATTTTTTTCCGCTCCTTTCCCCCTCTTTTCTTTCTTTACTAGCAGATCAACAACGTTTATGTACACATTTGTCTGCTGGCTTGGTGCATGAAAACTACAATCTTTCCTTCTCCTCCTCATCCTCCTCCTCCTTCGTCTTGTATACTTGTATGCAATAATAAAATGTCTACGTTATATTGTATGTGGTAAATCTTTGTTACTCCAAGTACTGTTGTGTGCTCATTCAGTGCAGACCATAAAATAAGTATGTGCTAGTCAAAAGTTGGGTTTTTTTCCACCTTCCTCTGTACCTATAAGCTTCAAAAAACCTTCCTCTGTGAAAACGTAGGGTTTAGTCCCTACTCTTTGACCTTGTTGTTATTACTATTTGCCCCGAAAAATATGGACTTGCTAGTCTCTTGGTTACTAATTTCCGGAGAATTCCTGCTCTAGGGGACTTTATAGGTCCATGGAGAAGGGGGTATGGGGATATACAGGGGTATATGCATCTATAGAGCCACACAAGATTTATAGTGTTGGTTTCCCTATTTCCACAAGTGATTAGTGTGGCATGAGTCACGTCCCTTCTTGTCTTTCCGAGAGTTGGGGCAGTGAGGGACGGCTGCCCTTCTTAGTTAACTTTCTCTGTATACATAGGTATGTACGTATGTATATGTATGCAGCTATACATATTATGTTTACAGTGGCTCCATTTCCCGGACTAAAAGTCAGGACGGCGGGGGAGGGAATGCTGCATCCATCAAGTCTCAATTAAATGATCCACACCTGCACTACGCAGTCTTCTATCTCCTTCCCGTGTGGCAGGCTTGACGGGCGGGGGAAATAAATGGTGGCTTTCCATTGACAGCATTCCTCGCACTTGTGTATAGTCTATAATGCACTATATAGTGTCTACACAGGTATAGACGTGTTTATGTGTCTGGATGCATTGGATTCTTCCAAGCTCTTGGTCATAATTACCCTTCCTGCCATGGAAACCTGCGGGATGTATAGATCTTTCGAACTAATGCCTTTTCCCTCCTTTGGAAAAGTTTTTTTTTTGGGTTGTAGTTGAAAATTATGTGAATAGAAAAGATCACAAATGGGGCAGGAGAGTGGACATTAGAGGCAGATTATTCAACCCTTTTTTTTTGTAAATCCGATGAGTCTTCCATTTCCTTCTTTCCCCAAGGGGGCGTCTTGCCTTTGGAGAAAAGGAGGAATGAAAGAAGGAAAAATTGTTTTTCAAGGAGTATTTCTATATGCTGTGAACATTGCCTTTTAATAATTGAGGTAACGTCTTTAATTATATGAGTGTCCTGGTTTTCCTTACAATTAGGCTATTACTACTACATTTTGGCAATTACCGTTGATTTCTTTATGATACTTGAGGTTTAAGTTTCGACGGGAAAGGATTCCATAGCTCCACAGATGCAAAAAAAAAAAGCACATTTCTTTTTTATTCTCCTTTTGAGAAAGAACGGGAGAATTTCCCTCTGAATACACAATCTACTATTTATTGAAAGAATTGCTATTTTTCTGGAGGACTTGGGACACTTGACGGAACTAGGAGAGGGGGAGAGAATATATTGGATTGATTCAAGTTGATTTTTTTTATTGGCCTTAGGTCCTTGTACCCGTGATACTGATGAAAAGCAGGTTCTTCTCCCTCTTTCATTTCCTCTTGCTGTCCAAGTTTGTTTTCTTTGCCATCCCTATACTTTCTCCTGCTTTCTCTCCCTCATTTTCTATCTTCCCCTCTTTTGCTTTCTCTCTCTCTCTCTCTCTCTCTGAGTTATGGTGGAGTTTTAGGTGCTCTTTATGTCTCATTCTGGGTGCGTATCTTCGCATGTACCTCTTCCTGCACTTCCTTCTTTCTTGATGTGGACGCGGAGACATAATTAGGTTTACCTACTTAAGTGGAACATTCCTGTAGTAGGAGTAAGCACGATGTGGTGTTTAAGTACCAGTACTTTCCCTGACCACCCAAGCCTTCCCTGGGGGCTCTTTATGTGGGAACAAAGTGAAAGTACGTACATACTTTCATGTGGACGTACATGTGTATGTATGTATATATGTACGTAGGCTCTTTGCCTTTCCCTTGTCCTCCCCCGACGCTTGTTGAGTACGAGGGAGGAGAAAAGTTGAGGACGGGATGCGGAACGAAATGGAGGGAAAATCTGTGCGAGTGTGAAAGATGGCTGGGTTAGGTAGTAACCATATTCTCTTCCCTCCTTTTTTTTCTTTATCTCTTCTTATTCTGAAGCATGTGAAGCACCTATTGTACATATATAGGTACATGTATAATTATGTAAATGGAATATATTCCTATAACTATAGGGATGCACTCCATTTACTCAGCATTTTGCTCCTCGTTCAAAGTAATTTGACTTTCATGGTAGAGAGAGCTATTCAAGAGGTGGGAAGGTAAATAGATGGGAAAAGGAGTGAAAAGATTTTCTGCACGTCCCTCTTTGTGTGGGGTAGCTATTCCGGGAGGGAAGGAAATCATTCTCACCGCTCAAGTAATCAAGATTATTGAATTTCCTGTGGACCTTCCTGTTTTCTGGGGACTGCTCTCCACCCGTTTTAATAACTGAATAAAGGTGGAAGATTCTGTTTTCTTTTTATTCAATTATAATCCATGTTCCCTGTCGGTTTTCAGGGACAAAATTGAATTAACAACATCTCTCCAGCGTGGGGGATTTTTTTTTTTGCTTCCATTTTCGCGTTTGTAATTGTGTTTGAAAAACACACTTTTTTGTAGACGTGCATCTTCTAAAAAAGGCAGATGCATGTCTTTGAAATGGGCAAATTTAGCTACCGTAAATATTTTAACCTTGATGCAATTTGGAAGAAATTACCTTGTAAAAATTGTGGGGTTAATAACGATTTTGGCTGTTGAATCTAACTAGATTGACTTTGTTGTGGCCGTGTGGAAAAGGGACTTTATTCATTTCCATAGGGAAAAGACAGTGTATGGTTTATTAAAATCACTATTTACGTTATTATGCTGGCTACGACCGAGCTGGGACTATGGGGGAAATTGAAAAGATAAACCGGGCCTTGTCAAACTTTTTGTGACCTGAACTAAATAAAACCTGTTTGTAATATTATGTATGCTTTCCCTGGAAAATCTTCTGGTATCATAGGAAGAGTTTTTGCTTGGTTGTACCCACAATGTATGAAAGCATAGCAAAGGTCTGCATGAAAATGTAAATAGATTGTTTATATGGGAGCAGACATTTTTTTTGTAGCTGTAATTGCAACTCTTCTATGCAGAATATGCTGGGCTTGTGTGTGAACGCTCACGGCAAAACAATGCGGACTACTCTTTTTCATCTTGTTTTCATTTTGTTTCAAATATATCCTTCTAGGACATGAATAACATTTGTTACGGTATATTTATTGTCCTGTGACACTACTCATTTATTTTATTGTCCCAGTGGAGATTCCAGGAGTTTTAATTAACTTTTTCATCATTCTACTATGGCTGCTCTATTCCCCGTAAATAATAACAGTGGTCATATTTTGTTTTGGATGGGGAGACCCTTTGAAAACTTCATTTCTTCATTTTACAAGGGAATGGGATCAGACAAGACCATTAAGTTTGCATTCACCGTAATTTCAGCGAGTTCATTTGACGTAGGATTATATGTGAATGGGCACGGAGTGGATGTCTATTTTGAAACCGCAGACAGATGTTTTTTCTTGGGTTCAAAAAATGTTTAATATTGATTACCAACACATGACCTGGATTTTAAAATACATTCTTTGGCGTCCTGTTGGAGCTACCGATGGACTGTTCCGGTTGTTTTTTATTAAATGTTTACCTTTTTTTTTATGCGACCATTTTTAGCGATGTATTTTACCATTTTTGATCTGATCTATCAGTGTTCCGGTCTTTAGGCACTCTGTCCGTCTATTATTGTCACTATCACCATCTTTGTTTGTAAGAGTAGAACATAGAAAGCTTCTATTATGTTTTCCTAAAGCTAATCTAATCAGTGGTATAATGTATTTTTAGAGTTCCGTGATGTAATACAATCGCCGTTTGCGTAACTTAACCCGCTTGTTTTCGTTTTCTTTTTTGTCTCCGTGATTACATCGTGTAACTTGTTTTTGCATTTTGTCACTTTTATTAGAACTGGTAGATTATCGTGGCTACTACCAGGAAATATAAGTGGAAAAAATTATGTATCTAAGTTATATACGTATACGTATTATGTCTCAACTTTTAAAAGAAGGAATACTGTGAAAAGATTGTATCCATAGAATAGTATATTGAGGAATTAACCTTGAAGTGCAATTATGGTCATTCCAATATTTGACGGGAAGTTTTGAGTGTCATCAGTAAATTGGGCATTCACGCATGTGTGTTTGCCATCTACAAAGCATGCATCTCAAATGTAATGTTGGTGTATAATGTGTATAGAGTAGTAGCTATTCTCCAATTTCTTGTCGTTCGTGGAACATTGCCTAAAATGCACGTCGTAAATGCTTGATAATTGATTTCGTCAGCCTAAAGGTTGAGTTGAGTCAAGTAATAATAACAGCAGGGCAGAGGTATTAATGGGAGTTGAAATAATAATGTTACGTGTCCCAGACTGTAAAATATGTATCTTTGGAGCATTGAGAAATAGGTTTTGAATGCAGGGAATTGGCAGCGTTTATTTTCATTCATCAAATGTCAAAAATAACACACACCAAGAGCATGAAGCAGTGGATGCATCTTTGTTCTTGTTTTTCACTAGTTTATTTTTCTTTTAGTTTCCGGTGTCGTTGTCGACTGATATCACTGACACTTTTCATTTGGCTTGAAAATCTTATTAATTAGTTTGGTCTTCAAATTGACAAAGAATATAGAATTGCTTAGATTAACATGAATATTATGGACATAAGCCCTGAAGCTGTCAAAAATCACAGGCTTCGTGCTACATTCGTTACTAGATATTATCGACCTTATAATGGACGAAAAAACGTATTCCTTAGTGTGTTAGGGAAGAGCAGAAATGATGAAATATACTTGTCGCTGAGAAACGCCGTTTTTTTGTAGTAAATGCGCTCCGCAACTTGTTTCTCACATGGATTTTTTTTGAAGCATCGACGTTTTCTTTGCATGAAGTTAAGACAGTTAAAATGAATTTCCTATGTAAAAACATTGTAAATGATTGAGATAATTTTTTTTTCTTTGTTCCAGGACTGAGAAAGGTCTATCCGTACTACTTCACATTCACAACTTTCACCAAGGGACGATGGGTAGGAGAGAAGATTCTGGATGTCTTTGCTCGGGAGTTCCGTGCCCATCCCGTGGAAGAATACGTAAGTTCATTTCCTATTTTTGTTGATGTTGTTATTGTTGTGTTTTTTTGTTGTTGTTGTTGTTGTGATAAACCGTCCGTAAATCCTTTTTGATCATTATCCCAATCCCCTTGGTGCGTGCCTCCATTTTGTACCATGTCATTTACTTTACATGCAAAATACTTAGTTGAAGAGAGAAAGTGAAATACATAGATTGTTATTGTAAAAGTAGAAGGTGACAAATGAAAGAAAATAAAAGTCTACTTGTAATGTAGATCGCCAGCCTACGGAGCGGGCAAGTTTTATTTTTAGCATGATCATTGAGTTTTTTTTCGTGAGTTGTAAGTACTTTGTACGGGTATACAAAATCTGTTTGTACATCCAAATTACTTGTCGGTATACATATGTGCTGTAACCACTGAAAATTTTAGTGATAAAATGGTAAGGCAAGGCTTTATTTAAAATACATTGTAATCTTGTGTAGAATTCTTTTTTTTAATATAATGAGCATCATACCAAAGAACTAAATTCGAATTTGAAAAGGGTACGGATAAATCCGGTGATACGTATGGGTTTTTTTTAGTCCCACATTGGGACAGTTGGTACTAGTGGAGACATATGGGATAAGTACTGAAAGTTGTAAATAATAATTATTACATGTGTAATGACATTATACTTGTAATTAGCAAGGTTTTTTTAGTCACATTCCTGGATGAATATGTGCACTTTGAATTATGAAGTACTGGTTGTAACTCCTTTTACAATTACCCCTGAGTTCAATTTAATTATAACGAGGTAGGTATAATGAGAGTATACTAGTGGCATTTTTTTGTGTTTATGAAAAACTGTAGTATGTTAGTGGATTTAGTTTATTTCTTGACTCGAATTTTTTTGTACAATAGAACTGATTTTATACGCAATAGAAAAATATGTGGAAAAACATGTACCTGCGTGTACATATGCTCATACCCGTGTGTAATATACTGTGTGTATAGATACGTCTTATAGATGACAGGGAATTTATTTTCTCGTGTCGCACTTCATATGTTAAGCCTTGTATAAATGAGTTCATGCATTTTAATGTACTCCGTTTTTGGTCTGTTGTGTCTACGATTTCGCATAAACTAATCTGCTTCTCTTTTAGTGACGATATAGGTATTCGGTTTTTTATCAAAGTAATTCTTTTATCCGAAGGACTAAAGAGTGAAAGTATGTAGGAATTAATAATTTTTTCTCCGAGAGTCCATTCTTATTGGTCGGGAGGCTATATTTTAGTAGGCACGTAATAAAATAAAGCATTGTGTGCTTCGTGAAATTAAGTATTAAGTCATCTTTGGCTTCCCTACGGGATGGAAGCCTTTGTACATAGTGCTTTGAGTATTATAATTGCAGTGATGAAGGTTATGGTCCTAGCGGGACGAACCGTTTTAAAGTCCTGCTTTGCCTTTAACATCAAAGAAAAACTTTTGTCCCTTTATGGATGTGGCTGAAATGAGATTGAGATGGAGAGAAAGAGAGAGAGGGAGAGAGAAAGCTGAGAATGCTAATGCGATGTGGCATCCTCTCTTCGTCGAGGTTGTGCCTTAATCACCGCCGGGTTGCACTGGGAACACCCCAAGATTCTTGTCTCTATAAGCCAGCGTGTGTGCATGCATAAGATCTAGGCAGATCTTTGTCTTTCACCTGTCTTCACGTTTTATTTTTATTCCTACCTACCTTCTTACAGGCATCATCATTTTGGGCACTTTTATGGAAGGCAAGAGACAGATTTTTTCTCTTTCATACTTTTTTTTCACAATTTTTTTTTTCATTTTCAACGCAGCTTGGCAATGTCATCTATAGCCGGTGCCTTAAAGAAAGATTGCCACCAGGTCAAGGTTCAATGTGGTTTGACATGTATCCCATTGATGCATTTATTATTTTATAGATTTAAAAATGATTTAAAATGATGATTTTTTTGAAAATGTCTTGTGGGAAGTCTTGGAAGTGAGTAACGAGTTTTATAGATTAAGCTTCTTCGGAAGATGTCGGGTTCCCCGAAATTTAAGTGGGTGGTTTACCGGCAAGACTGCGGCTTATCTGTTGTAACTGCATATGTGTAATTCGTGTGGGAAGAGTACATGTAGGGAGCTGGACAGCGGGTTTGGTTTGATTATATTTTTTTCTAATTTTATTTTCTTCGTACTTACATACATATATCTGTACCTGCACATCGTCGGCTGAGGTAGGAATATATTTAACCCACGCAGTTACTCCCACATGTCGTATTCGTTTGTCAATGAGGTTTCCTTTTTATTATGTCTGCAGTATTTGAGTAAATTCTATTACTGAAATATGAAATTTATATGGTTCTTTTTACTGTTTTCCTTCATCCCCTCCGAGTAGTTTTGGATTGCTCTTGTTTTTTTTATTTGTTTGTTTTTGTCAACCGGAGATTGAGATGTACACGACAGGTACATGTGCAGCTTCTTGAGTCGTTGTGCAGCATTTTTCGGGTTATATACGAGTGTAATTCACAGTACACTAGCTCAGGATAGCATGGAATAAATAATTTGGTCTTTATCAATTTTTTGAACAGCTGCACATAAAAATGGTAGGTATTAAGATCATTACCAATACTCACTTAAACCTCCATTCGCCAAATCCTTTGGCCATTATTCCTGTTTGGGATTCAAAATACCTGTTATTGTGGCTTCTTAAATTCTACGTTGTAATCTTACAGCATTTTTACGGTTAAATCTGCTCCATGTGTACAAATGAAGGGAGGAGAAATTCCATGAATGTACTATATATGTATATGTATATATTGTATTTTCTATGTCGGTGTCCAAATATGCATTTATTTGTACAGTTCTATGAATGTATCCAGAATCTACGGAGTAGGACGATATTTATTTTTGTTGGGAACGAGCGGTTTTTAGTGAAATAAGTTTTATCAAATTCTTATCTCCATGACGGTCTGTGTTACGAATGTATATGCATATGTATAATTATGTGCTTGTGTGAATGTAATATTCATCCTCTGCGGGAATATGAGTCTCTCAACTCTTCTGGTTTATGAAGACAGTTTTTCCGCCACGATCTTTCCTTGAGCAACCTTTTTCCCTGTATGTTCCTTCGCCTTTTTATGTTTTTTTGTTTTGTTTTACAGAAAGAGTTGAGCTAGATGCGTACTTAAGTATGTATGTATGGTTATAAGCATGATTGTGTCAGTGCTAGTTCCATGGGGGTGTTAGGAGGAGTACCTTATTACATTTTATAAATTGCTCAAATGGTAACAAGCAGAAATAAAGTTGGTTGTTGTACATTCATAGTAGTAGTATAAGTATGGAGAAAGGAGTTATTCATACATGTCTCTCAATTTTTTTTTCTTTAATATAATTCTTCGTATGTACCACATGCGTGTATTTTTCTTGCTGTAGATAGCAGTTTTTTTTGTTGTTACTGGAGGATCATACCCCTTTTCGGGAGAGGGGAGTTAGAAAAAAATATGTTTTTTTGCTCTATTTTTCATAGGGTTGAAGTGACTGGCTGAGTTTGCAATTTAGGTAATGTTACACTACACACCATGCAGAGAATGGGGTAGTAGGTGGAGGAATCGTATGTTATGCAGTTGTAGTGGCTATGATGAGAGTAAAAAAGGCTAGGAATAAAGTTTAGGATGGGGAAGTATTTTTTTGTTTTCACTGCTTTTACTCCAGCCTCCAAAAGTCGGATAGAATTTTTAGTTCAGAGGGGAGAAATTATTTGTTTCTCCCATTTCTGTAGCTCTCTCTCTACAAATACGTATTCGTCTTCATTCCTAGTGCATCTACTTGTAACTTCTTTCGGGAGGAAATATTAAACTACAGAATAAATTTTATGGAGCTCTTGCTCAAGCTTGTGTATTTTATATATTGTTTTTTTTTTTAAATAAAGAACCTTAAGATCTTCTTTGTTTTTTAGGGATTTCAAGGGGAATGGATTTATTGCAGCTACGTTGCTCTATGCCACTTACGAATGGACTAGTAGGGTTCTGCGGTGCATATTTTATTCTGTTTTTGGGAGGGCATAAATGTAATTATGTACTACTAGTACTACGAAGCTGTCCTTTGATTTACGTCACTTTCCCATGCAATTAGGCTGACTATTTCTGTGTATGTAGGACGGAACATAAAATCTCCGTTATGCAAATTGAGCAATGAAACTTTAATCTTGATCCCTACAGGATTTGTTTTTGTATATTCGATTACTGCTTCCCAATTGAGACGCTCCACGCATCGAGTTTGGAATTGAATTTAGACAATTGCATTTTTTATATATTTTCGAATCCCTTGTTTTCTGCTATGGATAAAATATTTTGAGTTTATTGTGCTGACACACGTAAAAAATCCTGGTTTTATTTACCTCAGCGCCGTGGTTCCTTTGTACCTTCCTTTACAAATGGGATTCATTGTTCCTTTTATTATTTCGCAGTGTATGCTAAAAGCTTTTTTTTTTATTTCATGTCGTCGGGAAAGCAGTTGATTTAACTCCGGTAATTTAATCTCGTGCCTTTTGGTATCAGGACATGTCCACCATAAAAGATTGAATTAGGCACAAGTATATGTAAGAGTTGTTTTGTGTGCATTATTCTGATTCTGAGGCCTTTGATCGTCATTGCTTTCTGTGAAAATGGCCTTCCTCTCTCTCATTCTCTCCATTTCTGGGATTAGTTGACAGACGAGATGGAGGAAAAATTGAAAGGTTCTACTACTCAGTTTTCCATGGCTCAGTTTATGTTTGTGATTTTAATTATTATTGTCCTCCTTTTGTTCACTGGGTGAGGACTAGCGGGAGGACGTATGTGTACGTTTTGTTGGAGGGAAATACAAATACAGCTTTTTGGATGTGATTACTGAAGGACTCCTCACTCCCCTCATTCCCTCGACTTTTCCCCAAAGTTGAGAGGGATGAGAAAAGTTGGAGGCGGATGCCTTTTCTCTTTGTTGGGGAAATTGCAGAAGCCGGGGAGATGTTGAGTGTTTGCTGGAGCTTCTTCTTGTTGTTCCCTTGAAATTCCCAAGCGAAGCGATTTTATATTACAATGGACAAGGCTCTTTTTTAAAAGGGGATTTCTCCTGGAAATCGGTGACTGTTGAAGGATGACAAACTTTCAAAGGCATCAGTGGTGTAGGGACGGAGCTTTTGTATGCTCTATAGTAGAAAAAAATTCCCATATTATATTTGTACTGCTGATGAGGAAGTTGAATTCACCTCGCTCACCTGGTTCCCCCTTTTTTCCTCCTCTTTTAGGTTTTTGTCAAAGTCACTTTTATTTACTTTCCCTCTTTGGTGTTTGCTTACACCGTCATCAAACAAAGTTTCGTCGTGCCGAGACTTGTTTTTTCCCCTTTCCCCGGTGAAATGAAAATTTTTCTTTTCCCTCCATATATGTTAGTGGTGGTGGTAGTTATCCATATGCAATAATTTAGAATGGAAATATAAAGTTGTTGGGATTTCCCACCCACAAAAAAAAACAAAAGGTATGTACATACACCCTTGTATTTCTCTACACTATTAGAGTGGCTATGGACTGAACTTTCACCAACTTTATTTTCTGTATAAGGTTGAATGGCACCAGAAGGGCGTTGTATGTAATTATGAAATGTAGTGTGTGTGTGTATGGCTTAAAAGGTATGTGTTTTATTTGTACAAGGCAGTATCATCTCCAGTCCATTTTCATTCAACGATATTTTCGGCGTGAAAAGCATTATGCTTGTGTCGGTGTGTGTCACATGCACACAGATCATACATTTACGGGGGGGGGGGAGAACTTTTCTCCATGAAGTCAACTTTTGTATTGAAGAAGGATCCTATAGAAAGAGATATGAAGGGCCATTTGCTACGCATACATATGTATTTGTACGAGAGTATATGGGCCGTGATATATACGGGTTGTTTCCATTTAAACCATTTATTTACGGCTTGCACCGCCGCTTGACTGTTCATTTTACAAGTTGTGTGTGTGTCTGTGGGGAGCTCAATCCCGTAAGTGATTGTATTGTATTCTATTTAATTGTTCTTCACTCTCACCTCCTAGTTTGCTTAGTGAAAGTTCCCCTTTTAATTGTTCCCTTTGCGGACTGTAGGGCTTTGAAGTAGAGAGGGAAAGCCTGGGGATGTATAGAGACAGACTTGATTGATTCTCAGAATACTAGTATTCAGGTGATGAACGGGTACCATTGTGGGTCCTGAGTGTACCTCTTTTGTTTTCATTCTCTTTATACATGATCACATGCTCTTGTACCTGACATTACTATTTACCATGTTTGATGGTCCCGTTTAATGGCAGAGTGCTTTCACTCTGTGTTTGTTCTTTTGTATGGGAGAAAATACCGTTTGTATTTTAATGGGAGGAAAAGCACAAAAGCCTTTTGGGGAAAGGTCTCTGCCTTCAATCAGATCATTGGCGTATAGACAGTGATTTTTTATTATTCTATCCAGTTGGTAGAATAAGCCTTTAATAAGAGGAGACACTTATTTTTGGTGTGGAAAGACAGAATCTTTTGGTGTTGCGTGATTCTTTGAATTGAGTCTATAGTATTGCAAGGGACTCGCTTAGTTTGACCACACATTTTCCATTTTAGAAGAGCCAACTTAAGATTGGGGGTAATTATTATTTGATAGTGGTCCTTCCCCGTCGGTCTTGCTTTATTTTCGGGGAAAGTATAAAAGGCTTTTTTTTCTTTGCGTCACTGACTTCTATATTAATTACAGTCTCCTCCTATCGTGACACAATGACTGTAAAAAAAAAAAAAAGATTTTACTCACTCCTTCCCCTCCGGGAAAGGAGAAATCCAAGGAATAGATGTGAAAATGTGTGGACGTCTATGCATGCACGTTCTCTGGCCATGAGAGGGCCATGAGAATGGATGGGCTTTGGAGGTGCCGAGTGCAAGCTGTATAATATTTACCATAAGAATGGGTTTCATGAGCAGACAGTAAATCAATGAAATTCATTAGATTGTACGTGCTTGCTTTGTATTCAAAGGACATTATCATGTTGTGAGACCGATCTCTCTGTCTCTCTCTCTTCTCTCTTTCCCTTTCCCCTCCTTTTCTGGGTCTTTCTTAATTCTGTCTCCCACCCAATAAATAATTGCTATTTTGTATACTCATAGCAATTCATCATTTTTGGGTCTATATATACATACATAAATGTGAGCGTGCTCTTATATCTGGTCACTAAATAAATCTCGAAAATATTATCCCATCCTCCTCCCGATGACGTGTTTTATTAATTACTTTGTGAAAGACGTTTTTATTACATTTGTATGGATCGCAGCCAGCTGTCTGGGAGGAAGACGGAGACTCAATTTCTAGTGTGTATAAATGTGTATCTATATATATATATATATGTATATCTATAGCTTTTGTCACAAGGAAAATGCAAGCTTAGTATGACTTGTAGTAATAGCAACTTTTATTTTGCAACAGTGTATAGAATTTTATGAATATAGAAAAGGTCTCCTGTATTTATTTATGTATTTTTACAATGATACGCTTGATTCGATGAAGTAAATTAATTTGAACTCTTGGGGATGACACAAAAGCATATTAGATAGTGACATTATTTATGAGACAACAAATAGCGATACATGCGATGGTGCAGGCAAATCGCCTAGAAAACCCTTTTGCACTTTTAGACACGTAGTTAGGAAATAGTTAAAGAATTGTATTTAATGCTAATTATAGTATTTTCTATTATTATTATTTACTTTGTTAATTTATGAAAAACATGGCAATGGCCAATTTTTTGTCCTTTGTTTCAAGATATCTTGTTATTGTAAATGTGTATACGTATCTATATATACATACATATATATGCATAGGTATGTAAATATAAATAGTCAATGGAGACCATGTAAAATAATATTTCTGTAATTATATTTATACTATTTCGTCAGTCCTTTCACTGGTTCTTCTCCAAACACAAGTTTGCACTTTGCTACGCAGAAATTCCTAGAGGTGAAATTGCGAAACACGTAATGATTTATTGTGAAAATGATCCTCGCTTAAATGTGCATACACAAGTCCTTTTTTTGTCGGGATATTGAGCTGGCCTCTTCCAGTGGGTGGTCATCGTTCCTACCCAGGGATTCATTTGAAAATTTCAAGGGGATTCATGGATGACTTTCACCAGACCAAGGGTGTAAATAACTGTGAAAATGCTTCCTGCAGCATTCCCATGTAGAAATTGAGAAAAATCATGGGATTTCTATCCATGAGTATTAGAGTATTTCTGTAAATGTGTGCAGTTCGTCTGCTTTCTAGGACTGTACATACATAATATAAGTAATAGTAGCTACTTCCTTCTAATAGTTAAAATAGCGGAGGAAGTAATATTTGTTTATGGTACTATTTTTGTATCTATTGCTATACTTTCTCTTACTTGCCTTTAGCCCTTTGACGTTAATTTATTACTCTTTAATAAATATTTCCCGTCATTTCTTCATTGCTTCATGTCCGTTAGTCTAGTCGTTAAAGTGTATAGAAGCAGAGAAATGCTGCATGGGTCTGTATACTTATCTAATATTTTGTACTCGAGTCAATTTCCCTATTTTAAGTTCCCAGGTCTTTTGTAAAGTGTTTAAGTAGCCATCCGGTGAAAGCACTGTTTAACTATACGTATGTGCATACATATTCCATTCAGTGACGGGGAAAACATTTTGAAGTTTAAGAAAATTCCCCGCCAATAGCTACCACTATATGAATAGGAAGGTCTACTTGGAAGGGAAGCGTTGTGGTTATATGAAGCAGAAGCACGTATGTATATGCACGTCTATAATTTAGTCGCCCCCTATTCATTAAGAACAGGTGTTACCAAGTTCAACTTGTTTTGTAACGTCAAGTTTTAATGTCATTAGAGCCGAACTTAGTCATGATGATATTCTTAAGATCCCATGTTTACTCACATACATATGTATATACATGTACGGATTCCTAATTCTTCTATAGTAAGGGCTCGGCACGTTATATACTTATTGTCATTCCCAACTTTTCTACTCTTAATTGTTACATGCCTGTGGGTGATTTTGCACTGGTGGAGAAAGCGAAGAGAATAAATTGAGTGTAACCTGCAAGCTCAAGCATAGATGTATACATAATATATGTATATACGTGTGTATGTATGTATATGTGTGTATGTACTTAAACGGGAAGATGTTTTCCAACTTGCTTTTTCCACCGTACTTGACAAGAATTCACAAGGAAAGGGAGCTTTAGGGCACATCAGATGGTCTTATAATTTCTTGCTCGTCGCCTCTCATTGTCCCTACAAGTGGGGGTTTCTATGGTACACATATTATGTACATCACCTGCACTTGGTTTTTGTAGCTCAAGGTGATCTCCGACTCTTGTGTGCATGGACAATATTTTTTTAATTTTTGTTCCATTGTACTCATAATTAGCACAACCTGTCTGTCTCTCGTTGCGTGTATTTCTGTACATACATATTCCTCTTTGTATAGCTGTCCCTTTTTCTCTTCTCTTTTTGTATACGCTTTCTTTTTAATTTGTTCCCTTTTGACTTTCTGTATTTCCCCTCTCTTTCCTTTCTATATGTCCTATCTTTTTCCTTTCTCTCCTTTATTATTTCCTCACTATTTCTTTATCTCTCTCTCTCTCCGACTTTCGTCTTTTTTATTTCTTTCTGTATTTCCTCCATGTTCTCTCCCTTTTTGTATTTCCTCAATTTTGTGCCTATTTCTGTATTTTCTCACATTTCTAGATTTTTTTTGCATTTCCTGTCTTTTCTTTGCTTGTATTACTCACAGAAGGTGTTTGCTTAATGTTAGTTGGGAAGATTTCAGCAAGAGGATGAGGTTCTAGTTGGAAGACGAAAAATGTTGAGTGAAAGCACCGTTTCCTCTACAGTTTAAGTATGTTCCTACTACTATATTGTGAGCTTAATACAGAAATGGCGGGTGTAAACGTTGTAATTTAGTTAATTGTAGTTTCTTTAACTGTGCCATGGACTAAATAAATAGTCGTCCTATGATTTGTGAATTTAACTAGTGCAATTAAAGACCATTATGTACACCGTACAGCATGGCAGTTGTATGTATGTATTTAACTTGCCACTATCATCTGTAATTATCACTGTCGTTCTAGAATTGAAGGACCATTACCGTATACGAATAAATATGGACACAATAATAATTATATTTTAGTCTGTCTTAGGGTTATAAGATTATTAATTATAGTGCGTCATTCCTAAATTTAAGGGCAAAGCGAATGCAAAAATGCCTGGGATTTGTCTCCTTCCTACGTCTTCGAACGTATTGGATATTTTATGTGGTTTATTATACTTTGTGTACTACTCCTTCCTACCCTCCTCCCATGGTGATGTACATGTATATATGTACGTGTTTGTGATTATATGTTTGTCGTATACGTATGATTATGTACGTATGTATGTATAAGCGTAATAACGAAAGTACGAGGAAAAACAATATTTTTGACCCAAATCTAATGTTGTAAAACTGCTTTTGGAATGCAGGAACGGTGTATCAAGAGCGGTACACTGACGGTCAACTACACCAAAGTCGACACGGACTATCGACTCAAGCATAATGACTTGCTAGCTAACATTGTCCATAGGTAAAAATAATAATACTCTTTTTTTTTTTTTACAAAAAGACTTCTACCTGGCCTTCACTTCCTACTTGATATTTTATTCGTATTGCTGTATTTTTTTCTGATGTTTTGCACTCAACATTTTTGTAATTTTTTTTAGTACTACACATAGCATACAATCATTACTATAATGTCTCTGAAGTATTTTACGTCATTTGTTGTCTTTCACTGCTAGAAAAAAAAATTTTGTGCCTTTATTTTATTTTTTCAGAATATATGTACATATATGTAATACATGCCTTCGCACAGCATTTGCAACACGCATGCACGTAGCACTTTCTTTAAAGGTCAAAAAGCTTTATGGGTTATTTTAATTGAGAATAATATCTGTAATATGCATTTCTGCCGAGGTTTACAGTGTCGGCGATTTTGCTGCAGTTCATTGCAATTTGTCAATACTTACCATTTTCAATTAAGGTATTTTTTTTATTTGTTTTTAACCTGGAGTTTTTTTTTTCTAGTTGTTGCCGTCGAAAGTCCAAGTTAGCGGGTCAATTTAATTTAGTGGTTCAATGATTGCTAATACGTGGTTTGATTTTGCAACGTCTTTTTTGTTTCGGAATTGGTTTTTTGCGCCTTTAAATATTTTCTGGAACCACCGTACTTTCGTGGAATATCGATTTTTGTTTGAAATATATTTACGTTGGTTGTCCTACTATGTGTGTCATTTGGGCTCACCTGGGGAATTCTCGTATCTTTCAAATTTCTGGACACTCCTACTAATTAGTAATTTTTCAAAGGATGAGCTAACATTTTTTTAAAAATATTCTTTGAATATATTAGTGTGATTTTTCCCTTTATTATACTTGTGTATAATTTTTTATGCTGCACGCAGTCAGAAGTTGATTCTAGAATTTATTTTGCTAGAAAACAAAATTGTTTATATATTTTCTCCACTGTCTTTCTCCGTCTCATTTTTGTACCTGCTATAAAGCCTCATAACTGGTTTACTTTCTCCCATATTTTCTGGAAAGAAAAGGGCAGTCCTTTTAGGCTGACTATTTTCCTTCTCTTCTATTCTTTCGCTGTTCCCGACAGAGCTGCTACCTTATGATTTATTATAGTTTTTTTTTCCTTTCCCTCCACACCCGTCAGCTGGTCAAGCTGTGGCTTGTGTAATATCGCTTTGTTCTATTAGTACTTTACTCGTAATATAGAGATGCCTTTTCAGACTCATGTATAAGGAACTAGGTGATGTATAGAGACTGTTTATTAAAGCACCTCAAAAAGAAAAATGAAATTACTTGTCTGCTCTTCCACTAACACTTTTTGATTGCTTTTCCCATGCTTCTGACGTTGGTTGCCTCGGAAGTTTTCTTTTCAACATCGCAGTAGCTCGTCGCTTTACGCCCGTCATGGTGGACGAGTCTTGAAAGAAAAGTGCTTCAGGAAATATGAATTGATGGTTTTCACTAATAGTGCTTCACTTGCAAGCGAAAGCTGTAGGGATGGACTTTTGATGTGAATGGTATTTAATTATGGTAGTAATTATTGATTTGTGATTCTCTTCTTAAAGCATTTATTTAACCTCCATTCAATTGTGGACTACATAGTGATTGCTATAACGCTTTATGCTGGCTATATATTTTTGTGCAAAACTACAATGACGACATTCACCGTAGAAATTAATTGTTTTTTTTTTCAAAAACGTTTACTAGTTGCTTCTTGTATCCTTTTCCTCCGTGAAAAGGAAATCCTATCATTATTTGAGGACATAATTTTTTTTTTGTGCAGAGTGTCTATTGTAAATAAAAAAATACATATATCCACCTCTTTTTCGATCAAAAAAAAAGTATGAAACAAAAGATAATAAGATACTATTATTTATATTTACATGTATATCTGGATTGATGTGAACCTGTTAAAATTGTAGGCACGAAGTACCCGTGACCTCTGACCCTATTGAGGTCGTTCACATGGACGATGACCTCGTTGTGGTCAATAAACCCGCATCAATACCCGTAAGTCTGGCTAATGTTGCCAGTCTAAATTTTATTTTATTTAACCATTCTCTCTCTGTATAGTTATTCGTGTTGTTCTCTCTCACTACTCCATTAGATTTTATAAATGGACACACGCTATATACTGTATTGAATACTCAATTTTCTTTCAAAGCCAAATTAACACACCTAACCATAATTAGTAATTTGATTTATCACGTTTGATTACTCGAAGATGATATTCCCTTCTGTGTGCATCATCTTTCTGCTTGTACCATCGCTCCGATTTTTTTCTTGTGTTTTTTTTGTTGTCATTCTGGGAAAGTACTTTCATTGGACATGTACGTAAATATCTTTAGAAAGGTGTTACCATCACTTACCGACCGGTTACCACATTTCATTGTGCATACGCTTTTTTGGTCCCGTCTTGGTACATACGAAGTACAAATTACCCTCAATAATTTGAAATTTTCCCCGATTTCATACACACGCTTCTCATTGCGTCGAAGCAAATATTTCTACACTCATTTTTTTGTGTCTTCAACATAATATTTGTTCCAAATTCAAGGAGGACATTTACCAATCATTTGACATTAGTCGTTGGGCTTTTTAAGGGCTCATGTCGTGTTCATGAAATTTAATTGGAAGAGAAAATTGTAGTTGAAATTTCATGAGTGGAGAAAATGGACGGTCAATTTCAGTTAAACCGCCAGAAAAACAGAAAAAATGCAATTATATATGAATGCTTATTATCTGAAAGGCAATATGACAAGCTTTCAGAGAAGTAAGATCCTTGCTGTCCAATTGTAGGCATCCATTCCAGGAAAAGTAATGGAAAGTATGACAAACTTGTTCCTTCCCTAGTTACAAATGACACCGACAAATGTGGCATCCGCATCGCATAATTAAGATGATGTGGAAAAAAATTGATACCATGCAAGGACTTTCGGCATAAAACAAATATAAAAAGAGAAGAAATTGGGAGATCAGATTAATTCGAAGAACACAAACAACTGTTTCTTTGTCTATGTATAGTGGGCGTAGTAGGACTTATGTGCGTGCATTACTTTTTATGCACATTTATAAATGTGTATGCCATATTATTCCTTAGCCTCCGCGCCTTTTAAAGGACACTCGTATCCAGGGTCTCCTATTATATAAGGAGCAACCTTGAATTAATTGTGTGCAACATCCGATTTAATTTGTCACCTGACTCTGCCGTTCTTCGTCATTATTCTTTGGACTCTCCCTTGCCCAACTTCCATGCTTCATCATTTGTTTTCCTTTCTCGTATTAGGGAAAAAGTCGGAGGTAAATTAAATGTGCTCCTTCGCGCCGTTCAAGACTTTTCACCTTTTGCTTTCCGTTTCCCCCTAGTCGGACTTGTTCTTTTACTTGTGGGGTAATTATTGCTCTCGTGTTGACGTATGGGACCGGGTGTGACCGTATTTTTCTTGATTGTCGCGCGTGTATGCATATATGTATACATTTAAAGCAAGTAGTGTGACACATCTCTGTCAGAGACACTCGCACGGACTGCGTGAAATGTGTGCATCCGTCTGTGTGTTCCAATGCCAATCATGACGATCCTCGTCAGAAATAACCGGCAATGACTGTGATATCTTTTTCCAATCTCATTTTCTTATTATCATCTCCTCCTCCTCTGCTTCCTCTCTTTCTTCCTCCGTAATTTCCTGGTCGAGGGAGAAGTTGGGAAAGTTGAGACATGTTGGAACATGGACCTACATGTGCATACATAATACATACATACGTGAATACGTATACACATTCAGGGACTCCCTTTGGAGACAGTCTTCCTCATCCTTGGTGGTTGGCATGCCGGTACTCACCTCTTCCTTGTTAGATGTGTAGATATATGTATGTGTGCACGTATATAAATATGCATCTGCAATCGCAAGGAGGGGCCGAATGATACCCACATGGAAAGTTACTCATTCATCCTCCACACAAATGTGTACTTGGGAGGGATATGATGATTTCAGAAGTCAGTGGAAACTTCTCATCGCTCCGTGAAGTAATTGATGCGTGAGAGAAGGATAAAGATGCACATGTCATTTCGTGGCGCACGTTTACTTGTCAGAGCTCTGTCTCAAGTGAATTCCTTCTCTCATCCTCCTCCCTTTTTATTCGTCTTTCTACCTCTGTCAGTCTCTCTGGCTTTCACTTTCCCCTTTCTGCCACTCTGCCTTTCGTTTCTTCTCTTTTTCTGTCTATCGTTCTTTCCCTGTCATTTCTTCTGTCTTTCTCTCTGTCGTTTCTTATCTCTTTCTCTCTGTCGTCCCTTCTCTCGTTCTCTCTGTCGTCCCTTGTCTCTTTCTCTCTGTCATTTCTTCTCTTTCATCCATTCTCTCTTTCTCTCAGTCGTTTCTTCTCTTTCATCCATTCTCTCTTTCTCTCTGTCGTTTCTTCTCTTTCATCCATTCTCTCTGTCGTTTCTTATCTGTGTCTCTATTTTGTCCCTTCTCTCTTTCGTCCCTTCTCTATTACTCTCCACCATTACTTTGTATCTTCTATGTTCACCGGCGTCTCTGTTTCTCTATGTCCTCTCTCTTTCTCCATGTTCTCTCTGTTTCTCCGTCTTCTCTCTTTCTCTATGTCCTCTCTCCCTTTGTATCAACTCTATGCTCATCAAAGATGTGTCCTTTCTCTCTCTATGTTTCTGTTCGCTCTCTATGTCCTCTTTCTCTTCTCACAGATATTTCCCTGAAACTATATGTGAATACTACGGAGAGCCATTTTAGTAGTTACTTGTGGAAATCTTGATCCTCCCAGTGTGTGAGGTGTGAGTTTTATCCTTGTCTCGTTCTATTTATCGGCGTGTTACGTAAAGAGTAATTAACTGTCAATAGTAATCTTGTAATCTCTCCCGATGTCCCCATCTCTTCCCCTCCATATGTGCTGTGGGACTTTAAAGTCCTTCCCACCGACTTTAAGTAAAAGTTTTCGAATGTCTTCCCCTCTCCATGATGGGATTAAGAAGTTTATACGTAATCTTAATAAAGTCTGGTGTAGATTTCCGGAGCTTTTGTAGGAGCAAATGTAGGTATTCCTGAAATGAAATTCCCTTTTTTTAAAGCGCAAAAAAAGTATGTGATATAATTTCTCCACCTTAATATTTTTTATGCCGGCAATCCTTAGTACAATAATGTTGAAGGGAATGGCAGAAATAAAATGGTGTAGTTTCTTCTCTTGATTCCTCCTCCGCTTTTACCAACAATTATGGCTTTTAACTATGGAAGTTTAAGTCTGAATTTGGTTAGAAAAAAGTTTTAATTCCCTCTTCCCCACTATCTGCATGAAGGTGAGTAGAAAGAAAGTAGCGTGTTTGTTTATCCCCGTTTCCCTATGCCGGGATGACTTTTCCGAAACACTCCCAACTTGAAACAAGTTGAACTTATTTTTGGAGATGGGGGAAATAGGGGAAGGTCGTTGGTGAAAGTTAAATATGTATGCCATGGCTGAAGATGCTCTTGGTGGCTCTGAATGGGTTCTCTATATCTCCTTCTTGCTTTTTCCTTTTGAACTTGTGTGTATTGTAGAGACTGGAGAAAGAGAGAGAAAGAGCTGTGTATTTTTTGGTTTGCTCCCTGGAAAACCAAAATGTATTTTGAACAAAATGTTGGGTGTAGGAAGAGGAGGTGGAGCACAAAGGGGGAAAGATATGATCCAACAGAAGCAAACTGAAAATGGTTGTTTGATTTGCTTTTGAATAGCTTTTTCTTGACCTGAATTCAATATTTCCCCCTCCCCAGTGGTGATGTCTCTCATTAACATGTATGAGGGCTTGGAAAGTTGGAGGTGTATATGTTCAATTTTTTTTTAGTACAGTCTTCTACATGCGGCAATTGTTTGACCCTAGTCAAAGGCGGTGAAAGGATATGGTCTTGCCGTGTAAGTAAGTGTATTCCACCCTCCAAAAAAAAAAAGACTCTCTGCTTCCTCCACCAATATCCAAGACCCGATCTCTGCCCACTAAAGCTATTATTTGTCAGGTTCGTCTCACACCATTAACTTGTAAACCTGCGGGTGTGTTTCCAATGGGTTCTGGTCGCACAGGCTTATTGAATAGATCCTTTCTTACTTTCTATGCCTCTTTCTTTTCCTCTCCTTTTATTTATTCTTTGTCTCTCCCCGTATTCCTTTTGTGTCTCCCTGTCCCCAATAGTTTTTTTCCCACGGGTCACAGTGTCGTCTCCATGTGTACAAAGTTATTTTTCCCCTGTTGCAAGGGAAGTAATCCCCTGCATGCAATTAGCATTTGTGCCCAATACTCCCAAATTGCCCACAGTACAGAAATACATTTGCAAATGTCTGTATATACGGACTCCAAAAAAAGGGAAACTTTTTTCCGAGGGCAGTTTTTGCTCCGTGACACTCGTATTGTCTTAACTTTCCCTCGATCCTAAGCTACTACAACCGGGCCCTTTGTTTCTGCTTTGGAAAAGTATAGGTGAAATTTTGCACAGCACCTGTTTTTGGTAAAGTGTGCCCAGCAAAAAAAAAGGATTATCATGCATCAAGGTAAAGGTGGAGGAAATGCATAACTAGATGAAATTCCTCGGAGACTATCCCTGTCCTAATGGGATTAAAAGCTTTTTTCATCCCGAACAGACGCATATGGAGAAAAGGTGTACTCGTGTCGCCTTTCCTTACATTATTAGATGGAGACGCTCTTCCGTGTCTCACTCTTTCTATTTGAGTAATTTGTGCTTCCACTTCCCGAAGTCTTTATATTCCGTATATTTCGGGAAACTCAATATGTCCTAGATACATTTCTGACTTTCTCTTTTCCTTCTCCTTTTCATACACGATACTCATTCTTCCTGGTATGTCCTAGGTTTATGTGTAGGCTATGGAGAGAACACTGTAAATGTGTATGCTTGGGGAGGGAGAGACTTGGGAAGTGAGGGTAATTATTACAATGTCTGAAAGTGAAATTTTATTCTCTCTCTCTCGGTAAGCCTTTCCATTTTCTTGTCGTAGGGTTTCTCCTTCTCTTTGCTCTCCTCTCTTTCTCTCTCTGGCTCCGTCTCAGAGTTTCACTTGATCCCAGTGTGTCACTCGTGCCTTGCCACAGGTTTCTCTACCTTATTGTACAAATAGAATAACTATGAATTTTTCATAATGCCTCTCCCTGGTAAAAACTTTCCAGTGCTAGTGACTGCATAGGTAGAGCGAGAAGGAGACACTCGTTATTTTCTGGGGAGGAAGTTTCATGGACCTTCAACTGGCTTCTTCCATCTCTTCTGTACACTTCCCTCAGACTGTGTCCTTTCTTTTGGGCATATTTACCCTGCTTACACACGTAACTACCATGGGGGACAGAGAGAAGAGAACAACATTTTATTTTGACTCCGTTCTCTTTCAGAATTGCTGAGTATCTTTTTACTCAGTCACTTTGTCTTTCCCTGCTCCCTTTCCTTCTCTCTCTCTCTCTCTCTCTCTCTCTCCCTCTCTTATTCTAATTTTGCCCTGTATAAAAGTTTTTGTCCATTCTAACGTTATTATTATTACTACATTTGAAAATTCATTTGTTAGGTTTGAAAAGAAACTTTATCAAACTTGTTGATTTCGTTGGGGCCGATTATTGTTTTCGGCCCCAACTCTGACATTGTTTTTGCAACTGCAGCCGAATTCTGTTTTTCCTCCATGGTTTTTGTTCCCAACGTTTTCCCTCCAATCTTTTCATGCTCATCAATTGAATTAATTTGTATAGGTTTTCATTCGCTGTATATCTACTATGTTGTAGGACAGTAAATGCTGCAGTGGTCGTCCGTTTGTTGGCAAGTAGTGTTCCGCATCAGTGGGGGTTGACTTTCACTGGGCAATAGTCCACAGGCAGGACGGTAGTTAAAGTTAGTTAAGAAAAGCAACTGGCGGAAGAATGGAATGTGATAATGGAGAGGGAAATGAGAAGCAAACGCTTTCTGTGTGTAATTTGGAAGCTAAATGATTTGGTAGTGTGTCTTTTTTCCCCTCCTTCTTCTCTTTTTCCTCTGTATTTCCCTCTCCATCTCCCTCTCTCTCGTCTTTCCTCTTTCTCTCTCTGTCTGGTCTTTTCTCTCTCTCCCTTTCTTTCTCATCTTCTATCTTTCTCTCTCTCTTGTCTTCCCCGACTTCTCACCATTTCTTTCTCGTCTTTTCTCTGTCTCTCCCTTTCTCGTCTTGTTCTTCCTGTCCTTTTCTCGCTCGTCTTCTTCTTTGTCTTCATTAGCTTCTTTTGACTTCCCTGTGATTTCCTGGCATGTTATCTTTGGCCTGTCCAAAAGGGGTTAGGGCACAATTGTGTGAGTTCGTTGCCTTTACAAGTTCCCTTTTGTTCCTGTTTGTTCTTTTAGCAATTTTCGGGCCGCTGTGTCCTTCAGTCGTTATTGTCTTCTTTTTTGATGCCGAAGTTATGCGTGCGTTTCTCCTTTACAACCTTTCTCTCATTTTCTTTCTGTACTCCTCCAAACTTTCGCACAATAACATCGCGTCTTTGGTATTGAACCACATATGAGTGGGTTTGCTCTGATCGTGTTCCAGAACATACATATGTGGGAAGAGCTGATACACGAGTTTGTAGATGTGGTTGTGGTAGCAATAATGGTGTGAGAGTGAATGCGTGGGGTGAAAAAAAAATGTATTCATGTTTGGCATGTGATTTCTGTGGAGAAAGAGAGATCCTGTTGCCTCTATTTTTTCACACATTCTCCTCTGACTCTATGTACTATACTATAGTGCAGGGAAGAACGGATGTTGAAAGAGAGAAAAAGATTTCAATAGTGTAAGCAATTTGTGTTTTATTTTTCACTTTCTCCTCTCCTCTCTGTTTTTTCCATTTCTCTCGCCTTCTTTCATGTCTTTATGTTTGTCAGGGACTTCCACAAAGATTTCCGTATCCTTCTTTTTCTTTCACTGACTGACTTTCCAAAAATCTATTTCGATACAGAATGCACTTGTATCAAAATGTATGGATTTATATACGTACGTATAGATGAGCATGAACTTCTCAACGACAGTTGCGTTGTGTGCTGATAGTGGTTGCTCTTCCAAAAAAATGGCATGGAACATGGAGCAGAATAAAATACGATATTTGTATGGAGGAAAAATAGATTGTACATATACATATATCTCCATACATATATACGTATGTGTTAGAGTGGAGAAAGAACATTCTTGCTCTTGATTCTGTATGGAATTGATGGGATTTAGAGTGTTCTACGTGCGTATCTACACAGGTTTGGTGTTTGCTTAGTAAAAACAAGTTTTGTTTAGCATTTTTTGACAATGCCAACATTTGAAATTTTCTTCCTATATGCTTTTGGAAAAAAAATGGAGGATCTTGTGAGTGGGAAAGGAATTGGTGGTTTGATCATGTGGATGATTTTCTTGGAATATTTTTTTTTGCGTGTACTTTGTTTTTTTTTATTCTATTTGATTTTTTTCCCTTGTTTGGTTTTCCATTTGTTGTTATTTATTTGTTGTATTTTTTTCTCTGGTATTCCCCGAATATTCCCATTCAAGTACGTGCACCCATATAAATCTGTAGACGTGGCCAATGTACAGAGAGTAAATACATGGTTTACTTATTGCGTACCTTTTGAGCACACTCACAGGATGATCACTTCAAAAGGAAGCTGCACTTTATGTAATTATATTTGTACCTCACCCTGCCGTCCTTGTGGGTAAGCGAGCTTTTTTCTTTTCCTGTGCTACTCCCCCCCCCCGCCCCGAAAAGAAAAATATAGTAACTGTCTATTCGTGGAGCGGTAGAGAGAAAATAAAAAAAAGTATGAAGGGGAGAGGGAAACGTGTACGTGTTGTCACTCCTTGAAACGTCATTGCACTTTTCTTGGGGGAAAAGTGTATTTTCTCCTTCTCTGGAACTATGTATGTGTAGATACCCCAAGAAAAAGTACACACTGACTTGATTTAAACATCTGAATGGGTTTGTTGTCAGTCAGCCAGGCGAGAGTCGCGTAATTCTTGATTTCCCCCCCCCCTGGCTTTTGGAAATAAAACTTTCTTCTAGCCTATCTACTTCTTTTTCTCTTCACAGTTTACTTTTCTTGAAGAATCATTCAAGTTTTTTTTGCTCCAGTTGTTGTTGCTCATTCTTTTCATGGGAGGGAATGGACCAAAGTTCTATCATTCGCATTCTATTTGACTAAAGATGATGGGAAAAAAAACGACTTTCCCTTTCCACAACTACTTCCTTCGTTCTGAACGAAGGAAGTCGTTGTGAACCGCCTTTCCTCGTTTGAATGCTTTGATTTCCTCCGAAATGGCATTAATTTTTCGGGATTCTCGTCGTATCCTCAAGTGTGCTGGGGGGGATTTTTTAAAAAGATATTTCTAATCCTTTCTCCTTCAGGTTATATTGCAACAGTTACGACTATAAACGAGCTTATGAGTTCCAGAGGTTATTTTCGGCAGCTCCTCGAAACGGGGTTCCTTTAGAGATATGTCATAGTGTTTTAATATTTTTGTCTTGGAGAAAAAAAGAATGTATTTGAGTGTCAACAATTACTAGCTCAAAACCTTTTTTTCTGTTTTACTTTTCATCTTGTTTCCCCTTCTCACCCCCTTCCTCCTATCTTTCTTGCCTTCCTTGTAGGATTCCAAAGCTGTAGAAGAAAGAAGGTTTGATGAAGGGCGAGAGGAATGGTGAAAGTGGTTCAAGATCAAAGAGCTCCTTTACCTGTAGGCGAAGAAGGTGGTAAAAAAACAGATGAATGGAAGGTGACGCAAATACTCAACCGTTATCCCTTGCGTGCACCCTTCGTTGTAGGCGGAATCCGCCTCGTCGGTCCAACGGAAAGAATCTGACATCCGACAGACAGAATTGTAAAGTGGATGCTGTGGAGCAAGGCCCTTCCCAGCTCTTTCACAAGCTCTTTTTGTTTACATGAACAGCAGCACATGTTTATGTCCCCTAATTGGCAGAAGTGTAGGGGTGAAGTTCATGTGGAAGAGACCGATTTTATTCCTTCACCCCAGCGAAATGGTTTACATATAGACAATCTTCTGTCGGTAGTAACTGTTCAATCCTTGCTCTATTATTAATCTTTCACAAAGGACCCATATTTGGACTGTGATAAAAGCAAAAGAGAAAAAAAGAGAACAAGAGGGTTTTGTACTATTTTTTCAATGGAAGTGTAACGCCTTGGAGAGATTCAACTGACAGAGAGTTTTCTCCTGGACAGAGAGGGATTTTCCGGGGGATGCACACACATTTGGTGGTTAGTATTGTCCAGTGGTGAAGACAGGCGGGGATCATGTACATATGATGTGTCAAATTTCGTTGTCTCGCCCATTCTCTGTTTCACTTTCTCTCGCTCTCTCTCTCTTTCTTTATTCCTCTGTCGTTCTGAGTTTCTTCCTCTCTTTATTTAATCCTCTCTCTCTCTTTAATCTTTTCTTTTTTCTCGTATCTCTTTAATCATTTCTTTCTGTTTGTTCCTCTCTCTTTAATCCTTTCTCTCTGTTTGTTCCACTCTTTAATCCATCGTCTATCGTTGCTAATCTCTCTCTATTCCTCTCTTTCTTTCTTCCTCTCTCTCTCTCCTTGTCTTTCTCTCTCTCTCGCCGTCTTTCCTGCTTTCCCTGATTTTGTTTTCTTGCTTTCCCTTGTTCTTCTCGGTTTTTCTTGCTTTCCCGAACTTCTCTCGTCTTTTCCTTTTTTAGCGCTCCCTTTCTGTTTCTATCCCTCGCTTTTACCTGCTCCTTCGGTCTCTTTCTCTCTATATTTCTCCTCTTCTATAATTTTCCTCCTTCCCTCGACTTATTATTTCCCTCTACTTTCCCTCTCGCCATTATTCCCTCCTTACTTCTCTGGCTGCTTCGATTTTTGTAAAATTTGGGATAGACTTTCTCCGTTGCTTTCTCCATGTAACTCTCGTCTTTTTCTAAGCTCCTTTTGAGTCCGTTCTTCCGCCATATCTGTACGTACTGTGTTGTTGTTCCAGCTCACCCGTGTTTCAGTCGTCTTTTATGAGAACAGCTGTTCGTCGCAGATGCATTTGTTGCTCTTGACACTGGTGTCAAAACAGTTTCGTGTGTTTTCACACGGAGATGTCACAATTTATATGGACGTGTAACCTTTTTGAAGTGTTTTTTCTTTCGGGGGAGAGAACCGGAAAAGTGCTGATTATCTCTCGCGATTTCAAGCTTGAGCACCTTCCTCCATCCCTCTTTCTCTCTTTTTTTTGTCGTTCGTTTAGTATATTTTTTGTTTATCAACCCAGTTTCTGTAAATTGGTGAGATTGTGAGTTTCCAGAGTTTTGCGTTTCCCTCGTGTAATTCCACCAAATCAGCTGATAACGCAATCGAAAGCAGCACGATTTCAATGTTTAAATTTAATTTGGACGAAATATTCATGAGGACGATATTAATTGAATGTATAATATGACGGTAAATTGAAGGTATAATATGACATTGAATGCAAGGTACATATATGCGATGTTGAATGAGTAATGTGATTAATTTGACAATATTAAGGATTAAGGCATTTTGTATGTGTTCCTATGTATGTGATATTTTACTGTCTTAAATGATGTAATTGATGCAGGCAAGAAATAATCATTTATGAGGAAGATTTGTGTCACTCTTTTGCACGGTTCTAAAGAGAGACTATACGGATTCCCTGCCAATATCTTTTTTTCTCGTTATTCTTCCAGGCACGAAACGCCTGTGTTGGACCGACCAATACAGATCATACATTTAGATGATGATTTGCTCGTTCTGGATAAGCCTTGTTCTATCCCGGTAGTCAAAAATTCATTGTTCGTTTCGTGTAACTTTTGTTTCTTGTAATGGTTCACTCCAATTCTCGTCTCTCTCCATTTCTTCACCGGTTGACATCTCACTCTTTGCTCCTTTTTATTAAGAATAGTATTGTACGTGTGTTGCTCCTTGACAAACGGTA
Organism: Disparrhopalites patrizii; assembly: GCA_034698585.1. Lineage (NCBI taxonomy): Eukaryota > Metazoa > Arthropoda > Collembola > Symphypleona > Sminthuridae > Disparrhopalites > Disparrhopalites patrizii. The sequence continues at coordinate 102,158 of JAQGBT010000007.1, forward strand.
TTGAGTGAGAATGGATCATATTTCTCCATTTGGTGAAGCTGCACACACTCCTTTGTTCTATAGTTACAGTGTCATGGTTGGCGAATACATGTACACTTTCTCACAATTACTACTCTGTAGAGGTTCAACAGCCAAATTATGACATTCAGAGCTGTGATTTTTTGTCCCGCAAAGTCATTTGTCTATTCTTCCTACTTTTGTGTGTATGGATTCACGTCTAATTGCAAAATACATTGTAAATGAATGCCTATATGTGTACTTCTTTATGTACCTCAGTAGTCCAATTCTAGACAGCAATTGCACAATACATTGTGTTTTCATGTACACATTGTCCGTATTATGAAACGCTGCGTGTGGCCACAACTACCGTGTAGAGTTACCTTATTCCTCCTGCTCGAAATGGTACGTTAACACACTAAATTCGACAGGCTCAACTTTCGGTAAATGTGTAACAGCTGACACTGACCTGCTTTGTGACAAATAATGAATTTCACACAAAAGAATCTATTCTGGGCAAACAACCCGAAAATAGGGAACCAATGAAAGACTCATTATTTGTACTTATAATATCAAATAAGGTACACGTATGGGTGTTTGAAAAGGTGGAACAAGTTGTAAATATAAAAGTCTCGGCCCACAGCGTTGAACTATTCCCAAATATGAGTCATTCGAGAATTTTCAATTAGAAACGACGGAGGGATTGGAGGCTCATTGATAAAATGGAGTCCGTATTTTCCCCGCTTCTAACAAGAGATATTTTAGGTCAGTATAAAAGTATGTTATTCCATGACGTAAGTATACAGCTATGCATTATATTACAGTAAGTTATCCTGGGAATAAAGCTGAAGTTGCCTTTTAAAAAGTTAAAGTTTTTTTTTTTAAAGGAGAGGCAGAAAATGAGGGGTAGAGTCATTTATTATTTGGAGTGCACTAGATATACCATTATTCCGCTCAAATAACTTTTTTTGCTCCATTCATATGAGCTTCCACCAAAGTCTTGATCATGGCAGTGGGAGGGAAGGTGTGTGTCCACGTAAGTATACATAAGGATATACACCTAATATCTATAAAACGACGTCTACAAGGTCCAGGTGTGATGCTTACATTTTGAATAGTATAGATAAAAGATTCATGAAGTGATAGCAGTCGGAGCTAAACGTTTCTCTCACTGTTTCTCTCTCTCTCTCTCTCTCTCTCTCTCTTTCCCCCGGACTTTCTCTGTATCTGTTGGTACGAAGGACATTACCTGTACTTGTGGATGTACGTGCTGCACGAGAGGACGCGTGAGGCTGAAAGAGAAAATGAGATGAAGAGAAATTTCTATACTTTCAACCTTTCTTCCCTCACAATTCTTTCCTTTGCCCACCCATCCCATCATTGGTTTTTCCCTGGAAGCTTTTCTCGTGTGGGGGACGTAATGAAAAAAAATCGTCCTACTTTTGTATTTTCCTCGAGTTGTCGCCATCAATTACTGAGGATGCAATTTCAACGTTGGCTTCCTTGTCCTCTTCTATTTAGTACCAAGTCGGAATTATTTGGGGCCATTATTTGTATGCTAAAGATTCATTGTGCAGATTTTGGAGGAAGAAAATCTTTTTTGGGGGGCTTAAGATTTCATTCATAAACAAATTTGGACACCTTAAGGTGGAGGAAGAGTTTAAAATATTTTGCTTATTTTCATGGAGGTTTCTTTTCCTAATTTGATTCATAAGATATAGCAGTCTGTTGGCAAATTCTGTCCCTTTTTTCTCTTCCTTAATTGACGTTCCACCAGTTTTGCATGTGTATAAGGATACAAGTGGAGTCGACAAGTTGTTGTCGAAGGGATTGTAAAGCGGAATAGAATGTGTTTAGTGGCATCATATCTGTTATATTTTTAGCAATGATGTTATCAAGGTTTTAACGCGATTTAAATACACGGCGGAGATGTGTATTTGAGGTGGAATATGGACAGCTTACGTACTAAAAAAATATACAAAGGCTAAGGTTTCATTACATTAATGTGAAAAGTTAACTTTCACCCACGTACATTTTACTCGCTTTCACCCTTGTTTTACTGATCTCGTCTTCGAGATATACTTTTCTTAAACTTGGTGCTATTTCTTGTTCCAAATTTTTTTTGTACTTAATTCTATTGCTACAAAAAGCTTCGTAACTCTTCGGTGATTTGTAGGAAAGTGTCCAAGAAAGAGCTTCGACGAAACCAATTTCCGAATGTTTCATAGGGAGTACCTCCCAAGATCTTTCTGTTCCATAGCGAACTCGTAACATTCATAGCTTTCATTTTTTTTCTTTGTATTTGAAAGATTTGTTTTATTTTCCATACTTCGCATCCCACTTGGTTTTATGATAACTGCTGCCGAGATCTCTCCATGAGCTCTGGCTAAAAAATCCCTGGTCCCTGTCCAAACTTGTTTTTCTGAGACCTCACTTTTTGCCTAAAAATGCTGTCGTTGCCTTTCTGGAACGACGGCTGAGAGGAAATTATGAGTTCGTGGGAAAACAAGAAGACAATATAGATCTATAAAAAAATTTGTTTCGCTTTTCTGTGTACACTTGGGAGTTAATTAAGATTTTGGGTGGTAAGGGGAAAGATTGACGAAGCCTGTAGATGTTTCTTCTAAATTGAAGGATCTCATTTTCTGTTCCTGTGGATCTTGGCATTGCTTACGTCACCTTATATTTTTCTTCTATGAGTCTCCGTGAAAAGTTACGTTTGTGGGAAATCCTGGTCTATTACGTTGTCCAACCCCTTATTTCTCTCTTGTATTTGTTTTGGATCTTTTTGTTTTATTTTATTTTTTTGTTGCCTAAACTTTTGGGTCAGGGGATTCTATGAAACAAGGGATTAAGTTTACGACGAATGGAGTTCCGCTTGGTCGCCGGAGACATTATTATTTGAATGGCTCCCCTCACCCAGGATATGTATTTTTGGGGGTTTCTCCCCGGTTTTTCTCCCCGTTACCATGAGATGAGAAGAAGGATTCCAAGCTTCATAAAATAACTGGGGACGGAGACAAAAGCCAAATATAATCATCATGATACAGTTGACAAGCTCTGTGCCCTCATAATATTTTCTCTCTCTCTCTCTCTCTCTCTCTCCCCTGAAGGTCCCTCTCAATGTGTAGTTGTCCTTTTCTAACTGGGCCAATTCGCACTAAAAAAATTTTATTTTCTTTGTGTCTTATATCTTTGTGTCTTAAATCAAATTGTGAGTTTTATGGAGACAAGAATACATTTAATATTCATAGACCCATGTCCTTGCTGGCTAGTGAACATAAAACAAGTGAGCAGTCATCCCTCCGTGTAACCCAGAGTCAGTCAGCGTCGAATGAGTTGTGTGTACACATAGGACGGATGGGGAGAAAGCCAGTACAAAGTTTGTTTTTCTTCCTTTGGCACAATCCCAAGCTCTGACAAAGACTGATCGGACGAACGGAGTGAGTTTAAGGGGAACACATATTTAGCCTCAATCGTTAATTTCGATTGCTCCTCCTCTTCCTTTCCCCCGAGGAGTCATGTAAATTCCATCCAGTGATTGAATCCATTAAGTCAAGTGGAGAGAAACAAGCAGAAGGTTTTCACAGAATTGAACTTCACTCAAAAAGCATATGGAAACATGTCACTTTCCCCCAGTTTCGCGCTTTTGTTTCTATGTGTGTATAATATCGCCCAGCTTTCTGCGAATCTCTGCCTCTCTTCCATATCTGTATACATTCTGTGCCTTTTTGTGCACAAAACATGGGGCAATCCCATACCTGAGTTTTCCAAGACATTTTGTATGTGTGCGGAGGTACATTTTGTACAGACGTAATACATATGTGCATATGTATACAGTTAGTCATTTACACTAATGTGAAGAGGAATTAAAACATCACAAGCATCCTTGCTTTTGAAACGGCTTTGCCTGATTAATACGACTGTCATTCGATTTCGGAGAAAAAGAGGCTGCGCTTCTACTAATACAAACTTTGCCCGACAGAAGAGAGAGGAAGAGTGACGCACTTTGCCCCAGAGTGCCTCTCATCATCACCCAGCACACATAGAAGTGGGGAACATAGTATTTCGTATGGGAGAGAAGACATAGCTTTTGGGTATTTTGTGTGCGTAAAGGTATATAGAAGGTAATTTTCAGCCGTGTTTGGAGAGTGTGATGTAATGTCACGCCTTGTGAGGAAGCATTTGGGGTTTAATGAGCTTTTATATAGTGTATATTATGTATACGTACGCACGCATTATATAATTAGAGGCCGGAGGAGTGATGGGGAATGCATTTCAGAGGTATTTATCAAATTAAATTTCACGGGAGGGAGCTAGGCCTTGTACAGTGTGTGTGTGTAGGTACTCTTTTTATACTCCATCAACGATGATTCTCTCCACAAGGTCTTTAATTTGATGAGCACGGGAGGATCCCATTGAGGATTTCCTTGAGAGTAATTGCTTCGTTTATTCCCCGTATTTTTCTTCCTCTCCCTCCTGTTTTTCCTTTTAATTCCCACTCACTATCAGTGAGTTTATATTGCAAATTACAATTTATCCTTTTAACTTTCTCTCTCGCTCATTCACGTTTTTGGCCTATGGTTGGAAGTACGTATTCCCCGAATGCTCTCTCTCTCTCTTGCATTTATTTTAAGGGCAATGTTTATACGGTGAAAGAAAAATAGATTGGAGTACTGGTTCGGAGGCAATTTTTGATTTTCAACTGGGTAACATATCTTAATGTTGAGTGAAAGACATGTGTATATGCATACGTGTGTACATTAGGTATATGTATACATACGTACAAATTACAAATATACTCTTTGTCACACAATGTAGTGTACGGGCAACTTCTTAGCCAGCCTTTACGTCAATAAAACCGTGAGGCTTATAGCCCCGATAACTGTTTTCCCGTGTCATTCCATCATGATAATTTCTCTTATTCCTTCATTCGCGGAAAGATATTGGGTTGATGAGCTCCGATTTGCCCTGGGGTTTCTCACTCGCCGTCTTATTTTCGGTTACCCTGATTGTATCATACATTATAGGGGAAACTGAGGGGGGAGTTGGGAAATATGAAGGGAAAGTGAATGTCATTAGGCCGTTGTGATGGGGAAAGGGAGTCTCACTAAAGAGTTATACGACGGAGTCACGAGAATCACTTGGGTTCAAAGATAGGAGTTGTATGGAGTTCTATGGATTTTGAGATTTCCCAAAACAAAAATGGGCCTCAAGTGTTTTTGGATGAGAACATAAATTGACTGTCATCGCTTGCGATAGTAGTCTCACGCGGTGTATTTTTTTTTATCTTCCGTACTCTGAATTGTTGATTGAGATTTGGAGGTTTATGATGATGATGATGAGGAAGGGTGGATGACAATGAAGAGAAGAAAGCCAGGAGGATGTGTTACTGTTTTTTCTCACTCTCTTCGTATATTTTTCGTTCCCATATCTCTCTCTTTCTCTGTTGGTTGTTGATTAACAGTAGTAGAATACACATTAACTGACGGCATCAAAAGTATGAAAGGCTTGGCGACGACGCATTTCTTTTGCTACAGCAAGGATTGTACTCGGCCTGGTTTTTTTCTTCTTTTCTGTGGAAGCTTTCTTCAAATCCTCATACATTATATAATGTCTAACGTAAATATTTTCATCCGTGGAAGTTAACGGGGAAATAATGTCACTTGGAGTCCGAAGTCTCTCCATTGTGATAGGCGATATTACCACTTTGGAAATAATTTTAGTACTGTTGTAGAGAGTAGGACGTAGAAGGGTTTATACAGGTATTTAGGGTCGATGAAAAAGTTTAGCCCTCCCACTAGTCTTATGTTCATGCAACTGTGTAGGACGGAGAAATATTGTGTGTTCTATGCTGAATTTTTTATTACGGAGCTAGAAAAAACAATTGCATGATTGATCCCACAAAATGGGAAAAGTGGTGGTGGTCGCGCCGTAACAAGTTCAAAAATAACATTTTTGACCAAATCAATTTTGTAATTTTGCATTGAAGAACAAATATGAATATATTAAAAATTGTTTTTAGCATCAGATTCTACTGGTGTTAGTTTAGTCAAATTTTTTGTGGTCAAATCGGATATAAACATTCATGGACTGTTTTTATGGTGGTAAAAAAATAAAAGAACATTTTCCGCCACATTTTTAGCACATTGTCATTGTTTATTATTTCCTGGGGACCGAATCGAAGAGGCCGGTTTTGTCCTAAATTGATTTTGGGAAAACGGAAAAGCGGAAAAACAGCCATAACTTGGTCCAGTTTTGTCTGGTCGAGATGGGTATTGTTTTTCCAGATTCGTAATAAAATGCAGCATATTTTATCCCGCTACATACAGTTTCTGTAACATATGGCTCCAGGGGGGGGCTAAAATGTATCTAGAGTACCGCGAATATTTAGCTACATACATACCGAAGCACCACCACATATTAAAAAATATTGTGGTGGGGTGGGCGCATGAGAAAAACTTAAAAAACAGGACTATTATGTGTCTACCTAATAAAACCACCAAGTATGTATGTGTGCATTTTCCATGCATACTTACATCCAATCCTTATAGTATCGATTGAATGAGTTGACTTTTATTATGGATTTTTTTTTCTTGTAATGGTGACGGTCATGTTTTTTTTTCTGTCCCTGTGTATTTCGTTTTTTTTTCTTCGTCCGGTCCCTCCGAACACCAAGATGTGTATACATACTTGTTAGGGAGTACAAAAGTCTATACGTACAAGTAATCCCAGTTGAGAGTGCTTTCGAATGAATGATGCCCACTGGATTTTGTGTTGACTTTTTTTTTTTTTTAAAAAGTGGCTACCACCGGGGCGTGTGCATTGTAGCTTGAGCTGATGATGATGGATGGGTATCATGCTATTGATAATTAATCGATTTTTTTCTCTTTCCCCTCTTCCTCCTCCTCCTCCTCCCCGACCTCGTCTTTCTTCTTTTTCCATGTCTGTTTACATTGTCGTCAAACGCCTTTGCCAAACTTTGGATCATCGACTACTATGCGACATCATTTCATCCCATCTCAATATTGTGACCGTCATATCTGGGTCCGGCTCCGGATGTTGAAAATAAAAATGTGCCCTGACGTCTCCGCTCATCATCTGCGCCCTTCCATTACTACCCCCGGGACTATGTGGGTCATGTACTTGTGATCCTTTCAAAATGGACAATATGTGTATACGCGTGTGTACATATACAGGTTCATCCATGTGGTCGTTATCGGCATAATACTGTTGTCTTCATTCTGGCCAAAGAACATCAGTTAAAGAATTTGCGGACAATTCATAGACTGGATCGACTAACATCTGGCTTGCTCCTCTTTGGTCGGAGCCCGAAGAAAGCAAGGGAGATGGAGCAACACATACGGAATCGTCAAGTTTCCAAGGAATACGTGTGCCGAGTGGAGGGAGAATTCCCAGAGTAAGTTGGTTTTTTTTTCTTTCCTCCGGTGTTTAAGTTAACCTACGGGTTGTGCAAAGCATGATGTCTCAAGGTTGATGTTAATGTTTTGAATGCCATCAGTAGATGTTAAAAAAGATAAGATTCTTTATATAGTTTTTCTATTTCAAATTTTTGTTGTCGCTGTCACTTTGTTTTACCTTTGTCGCTCATCTATTTCAAGTTGCTGAGATCTTTTGCTAGAGTCGTGCTTCCCCTTTTGAAGGCCATGGGCACCGACTGGGTTACGTTTGAATTACTTTACAAGGAAATTTACTTGCATTTTCTTTATTAAAGCTATGGTTTTATAGGATTCGAAAGACCTTTATTGTAATGGAGAGACACCTGTGAAAGTATGGGTGTCCTGTCATGGAAAAGCGACTTATTCTTTGTTTGAAATATGGAACTCAATCCAGTTTGTGCTTGCACATTTAATTTGTATTTCTTGTAGCTTGTTTGTTTTTCCGTGTAATTGTTTTTTTGGTGGGGTGGTGGATAGCAGCAAATAATATTATCGCAAGCTGTTTAAGATCATCAGCGAAACTTTTTATTTGTTGCTGTGGTACATGCAATACAAATCATCTGGAGGATTTTTCCTTGTACTATTGCCAGTAGTCATGATAATTGGGACACCTTTATAACTGTGTACGATGAACACATAATAAATTTTGTTATTCGCTAAAATAAAAACCCCGTATTTTACAACAGGGATGTAGTTGAATGCTGTGAGCCGATTGAAGTGGTCAGCTACAAAATCGGAGTGTGCAAAGTCTCCAAGGACGGGAAGGATTGCCGGACAACTTTCAGGAAGCTGAGTTACAATGGCAAATCCAGTGTGGTCATTGCCAAGCCTCATACTGGTCGGATGCATCAGATTCGAGTGCATCTTCAATATCTTGGTACGATCCTATCATTTTTCCCTTTTGTAGTATAACTCTGATTGTGTGCGTACTCATATTTTATTGATGCTTTCTTTTCTTTACGTTTTATAGCCTCTATAGATTTTATCCGGTGTATTGGTTTTCGGGATTGTTAAGTAGATATATAGTCGTATTTTCCGTGTCTTGTGTACAAGCATGGATGATCCAGTTCTTCATACTTCGTCAATTCCCTTATGACAGCAAAACATTTGCGATTACTGCTGATTTTTTAATACTCTCAATAGGTTTGGCAATCAGGCGTCCCTGTACAAGTAATGTATAACTTTGTTTGAGAGTAAAATGCTACGCTAAGACAGTTGTAGAGCATTGCCCCAGTTCTTGACAATATAGAATGCAGATATTCTCCGGGTTTATAGAAAGATTCTTTAGAGAGATTCGTCATTAGAAAAAAAGTTACCCCTTCAGTGAAAGCCTTTCTGTCAGATTCTTGCTCATTTTCTCTCGTGAGGTACTCAATGAGATTGGTATAACTTGAGAAAATGAAAAATCTAGTTTAGTTCCATTCAATTGACACAAAGAGAATGGAATACTTACTTCCAATGGGTATAAATGAGGCTTTCCTTTTTCAGTTTCGGGACTATAGATAGAATTTCACAATTTATCATACAATTTAAATCTAGAGAAACGACTTACTCTATAGGATCCAGACTACTACTAGTAATGGCGACTCTAGATTTTATTGTTTATCACAGAAGTTTATTTCTAATCGAGGTTGTTCGAGTGACATGAAATTGAGTCAGCTCCTTGGAAAGTGTAATGGAGTTGGAGGGAGGAGATGATGAGATTGGGTGAAAAACAAAGAATACTCACAGAGAGAAGATGTGTACATGGAGACAGCGAATGATATATAAAATGAGAGAGAAAATGGTGGATTGAGATGAAAGAATGGTTGAGCGACTCAATTTAGGTAGGTAAGTAAGTATGCATTGATCGGCACAGCGTTCGTATAAAAACGGGCCAATACATTTTTGAACAGACTTGAATTTTTTTTAGTTGTCTCAGGCGAACTTCCCGTCTGGGGAGTACGCCATGAAATGATGGAATGGGGGGTAAATGTGTATGAATTTGAAAGCCTGTCATTCCGTATGAGTGAATAGATGGAAGGATCCATTCAGAGGCAGGTGGTTTGAATTCCGTTATCTATACCCTCTATAGGTAGGGTGCTAAAAGAAAAGAAAATTGCGAAGAAGTATTTTTGGAAGTGTGTAGCTGTTAGACAGATTGACTGGAAGGTGAAAAATATCAAGGGAAATTGTCGGCACGGAGCATTTTATGGGTAAAATGAGCCTTTCATGCTTGTGTTTGGCATGTGTTTAGCAGGTGTCACTGACGATGAGAGGAACCTAGCGTGCTAATGGTTTCCGGGTGTAAAATGATGCCTTTTATATATTCATTGCCGTTGATTACAGGGTTGCTCTGATTTATGGGAAGAAAAATGTAATGACCGTTATGTTGTCTTGTGACTTACAGGTTATCCAATTGTGAATGACCCACTGTATAACCACGTCGTGTTTGGACCAGAGAAGGGAAAAGGGGGCTTGATTGGGAAGTCGGATGAGCAGCTTATCGCGGATTTGATTTCAATTCATAATGCTGAGAATTGGTTGGGCATCGAAGGGGAGGAGTCGGGTGGGCCATCGGGAGATATTTTTGGGCCACCCCGACCCACCCCGGACTCTTGCTCTTCTTGCGGACAATCAAGTCTGGCGGGTGGAAATATTAAGAAAGAAATTATTCCTGAAGCAGTGGACCAAGCTAATAATTCGACATTGTCACCACCACCACCACATTCTTCTTCTACGTCTACTTCATCACCTTCTTCCGCCACATCTTCCACGGGCAATGCGATTCCCATCCCAACGTCGATCCCCGCACCGTCGTTGTCACCATCATCAACTACATCCACATCTGCCGAACCAGGGAATAATAATAGTTCCTCTCACTCTCCGACTTTTGTGACGACCACCACGCAGACGACGAAATTGGGTCAAAATGTGACTCCTTCCATCAATGGCAAAGTTACTGTGGGTACTCAGACTTGTGAAGAAGAATCTTCTGCTCTGGCTGTTGCGAATACTCTGACTGCCTCTACTTCCACCTCTCCAACCAATTCTTCCTCAACGCAGAATTCCACGATGAATCACAGCGCTGGGACTCCAACTGCTGTTGCCGCATCCATGAGTCCCTCAGCGACATCCGCTTCTACGACTTCCAATTCTGGAACAAGTGCTGTCACGTCGGTCGCTTCTAATGATTCCTTGGGTTTCAGAAGTGATCAGATGACTTATGATCCTCATTGTTACGAATGCAAAGTCCGTTACAGGGATCCAAAACCCAAGGATTTGGTTATGTATCTCCATGCATTCACGTATAAGGTATGAATTCATCTTAACACCCTATACGGTCGTCTTACCATGCCCCAGGTGTTTACGGATATACATACATACCTATGCGTACCTATAGGTACACATGTACCTAGGTAGTTATGTTTGTAGTTTTTATATTCCTAGTTGTAAGCTTTGTTCAGTACATTATCTTTGGTCGCATTTCATTAACGCCCAACATTAATGAATGACTGTCAGTACATAGGACATACGTCTTCCATGAGCTTTGCCACAACTAATTTAAATCTCGTCTTGTTTAATGGGAACATACATAATTCAATTAATGCATCTTAATTAAGATTAACATGGCTATGAGAATAACATTGCCGTGTTGTTCTTATGGCCGGTAATTGTGTAAAAGATAGATAGCTCCGGTAATTATTTGGTTATGGCTTAAGCCCTGCTCGTTGTTTCAGTTCAGATTTTTGCTTCATTTAGGCATGTATTGTAATCAATACGTGTGTACGATTGTTTGTCCTCCCACAAATACTTGACTGATTTTTCCCTTTTATTTTTTTTTGTTCACAAAGTTAAGGAAAGTTCGTAGCTATACATCTGTACACTTTCGGGTGGTGGGGGGGGCGATCCTCGTGGCATTCGTCTATGTGTAACCAGGCACTTATACTTTTGAATTAAGATGTTCTTTAGGTATAAAAAAAGAGGGAAACGTTTTGTAGGTTGGGCTGGCCCATAAATTTTCGGGAAAGTTTTTGGCACTATGCACACACGGAGCTTTTAGCAAGTTGCAGTTGGAGTATGAGTTTTGGGAAACAAGCTGTGGCCCTATGAAATGAGCATTCATCGTCCGCTTGTGGGTTATTCGTGTAAAGAATGTCGGAGATTACTCTAGTTGATTGTTTTTCCTTTTCCGTGCATCCCGTTTACTTTTTCATGTACAAACATTATTATATGTGCATTTGATGCGCATTTTATTATTCCATATGAGAAGGCATTAAAAGACATGTTTTTTTATTTATCAAATTTCTACAGGGACCCGAATGGTGCTTTCAAACCAAGTTGCCCGATTGGGCCGGACCTGACTGGATCGAATCTGATGATTACTGATGATAATGGTGACTTCTTACGGACAAGTTTGTGATGAATCATTCTGTGAAGAATCGCAAAATATTCTCTTAAAAAAGAAAGCTTTTAAATGGCTACAGAAATGTTGGATAGTAAGAAATAATTAATAGCTTGTAAGTAAACTGGAATTCAAAATATAGAAGAATGGTACTTTTTGTGTTCGCCATTTTATGTAATCAACATCTGACATAAAATGGAGGGGTGAAACCACAGCTTCACCTTTTCTAAAAATCACATACTTTTCACTTCAGCCTGGAGTATGAAGAAGAATGGTGGATTTCACAAGATTTCAATAATAACTAGTATAATGACAGGAAAGATTTGGAAAATAATAATAATAGTTGAATCATCTTTTTGAGGAACTCAAAGTGATTGTTTTCATCATAATTATTATTACTGAGTGAATTAATTATCACTTACATGTACATATGTATGTATTTTTTATTTGATTACGATTACAATATTTAAAAAAAACTTTTTCTGCAATTCTTCAACAAATAATTCCCAACGTTGATCGTCTTCACATAACTTTTGTGGTTCGTTTCATGTGTGAAGAATGATTTTGTGTGCTTTTTTTTCGAAGCATTTTGGAGAATGTGTGCGACGTCCTGTGTTATGATTGTGAGCATCGCAGGTAATATGTAAAAAATATTAGAATACCATTAGCAAGTGTTGTAACTTGTAGCTAATACATATTAATTTTACTAATAATAGCTAGTTCTACCTTGAATTTGAACGAGGTTGGAGTTCGTAAAATGAAGAATTACTACATGTAATGTATAAGCAATGTATCACCATCTTGAAATATCTGCATAATTATTACGAATCCGTAAAAACTCGCCTTAACGGAAAAGGAAAGTGCCGCTCCTTTCTTTACTAAAACTGTGACAGAGAGATCAGCAAATGGAAATTGCAAAACAATGTTGATAAAAGTGCATTTAGTAATGATACGGAATTACTATTACAAGGACATAAATTAATACAAAGCACTATTGAATATATGTACTTATATGTATGTAAGTATATATGTAATGTATGTATGCGTAATTTTAAAAAAGCCGATTTTTGTAAAAGCAGGTATGTGTGTTAAATTAGAACAAAAAATGATAACTTTGAGAAAGACACAATTGGTAGCATGTAAATGTTGCGGTGATTCTAAATAGAAAATAACGATAAAAACAGTACGTTTTGTGAAGTATACGTGTGGTATTTACCTTTTTGCGTTCGCCAAGTACAGAAAAATCCATGTACATGAGCTTTTATACTGTTACTAATAATTACGGTACAGGCAAAAAAGTTTGCCTGAGGATATGTTATGTTATTATTATATTTTTGTTTTCTTTCTCTCGTTAAAGCTAAGAAGTATGGTTGGATCTAATTTTGCTGGAAGATTTGCTTTTCCGCGTTTGCACAATCCACATTCGCTTCACTCCCTCACCTTTATGTAACTACGTAATTAGGTTATTTAAGAAATGTGAATCCTGACATGTAATGAGTAGGTTGCTTCGCTTCCACTGTGAAAAAGGGAACAACAAATAATTGAACCTCGGTAGTGCTCCTCTTATACCTTACCGGAAAAAATGACGGTCAATTAACTAGTAGCTATTAGATTGCTGCTGAAAAAAGTGTTTAAATATTGCCGAAATATTCGACTCTTCACCACTGGTATCATCCTACATCCAGTGTTTCTAGGTATATGTGCAGAGATTATGGCTTCAATGCTATACCTTCAATAATGCATACTTGCACGTTATAGCTATTGTCCGTCTTAATAATACGCTCTATTAATTCGGTTTGTGGAAATCAATAATACTTATTCAATGAACTGTGGTGTGACTTTTTGTAAGTCCGTTGAAATTGAGTTTGTTTTTAAAAGTGAAAACTTTCATACAAATGTGAGTTAGTTAGCCTAATTGTAAGACTTATTGTTAATTGTAGACGTCCGCCGTCTTTACTGTAAATAAACATTAATATTGGGGGTAACGTGAATGAATGTAAAAGAAATGATGAAATGAAACGTATTGTAAGATCACCTATTCGTATCTGTTTATTAGTGATGTAAAAAAATTCTGCAGGAAAACATACATAGGCACTGGCCGTGGTGTTGTTAGTAAAAATATCAATAATCGTCAGGTGGGTTGGAATAGTGGAATTCGATTCAAAGAATAATCAAAATGGTTCCATTGACGTGCAACACTGGACAGATTTTGAATAGAGTTGTTAGTTTTTTTTCTTGTGCGATTTTTTCCTTTTGTACGTCTAGCTGTGTCGTTGACTGTGGTGTATGTATGTATCTCTAGGATATTTTGTTTTTCATGTTTGCTCCCTGCATGAATGGGAAATAAACGTGTAAATCTAATTCGACGTCCAATCAAAAAACATCAACGAGTTCGCCTAATAAACGGGTTTTTTGCCTAGTCTACAATCTGAACGAGGTAACCGTGCTGCACTCTGGTTTACGTAGATCTTAGTTTACCCAAATAAAGTACAAGATTCAATTTATTTTTAGATCATACTTTTCATGGGTGTTTTCACCTGTGCTTGTGTACAATTTTTTTGTTTCGGTATCAAAAACTTGCAACTTTTGTTTGTACCCTGATAATGTCAATTATGGATGTTTAGTTCGAAGCTGAATTTTGAAGTTCGGATTATGTAATACAAAGAGTCGAAAAATCCACTCTGTAGCAATTATTTTGTTTTGATCAATATTTGTTCTGCTCTGGAATAAAAGTAATGTAAGTACAGCTAAAATAAGTCTACTTGAAACGGATGCCGATCATGGGCCATTGTATACAAATGTTACAAATTACTGGTTAAAGCCAAGCAAATTTTTTACATAATGCTAGCTACTGACACCGTTCCGTTTGGCGAAATTTTCAATACGTGCTGAAATTATTTGAACCATGTTTATACTATCACAATAATAATCATTATTATTATTATCATTTCTTATGAGAAGTAATGTAACAATTGATCTTGTTAGTCAGAGCATTATTAATTTGTCTATTTTGATTCTTGCGGGCCAAGATCAAGCAGAGACTTGAAAACATTATATATGAGGGAAGTACATAATTACAGTATACCATCAAACTTTTATTATGGTCATTGTTATATTCGTTAATATAATTGTAGTAATGCTAAAGCCCATGTTTACTGAATTGTGATTTTGGCATTGAAAGACAATGGAAAGTTCTCTATTAGTGTTACATTAGTTTTATTGCAATTCTTCTTGTTATTCTTACTTTCTTTAAAAAGTTTCTTTTACAAAAACTTGGAACACAAGTGTTTGTACTGTATACCAACTGTTTGTAATAGAAGTAGCTAATGTAGCACGATCTTGCAACAACGTTGGAAGATTGTATTACACAAGTAAAGAAATTCTAGCACCCATGTTGGACCGTGCGCCACAGTTTTAAATGGAAGATGAGCAGCCGTAACAGTTATGTGACTACTATAATTAAAATATTAATCATTACGTTTAGTGTGTAATAATTGGACTGTCAGTGCACCTAGATGTGTAAGGTTTCTAGATTACATTAGTAGTATACTGTATCAATTATTGTTCATGAATTGTTTTCAGTAAAAACAAGCAAACATTTAATCAAGGCACTTGTAAATTGTAATCGTTAAAAAAGACACTTAATTTCCCTTACAGACACCCTGTTTCTCTCTTTTCAAAGCTGAAAAGACAATAAAAGTGTTTTCTTTTAAAGCACATCCAAAATGACGGTGGTGATGTCATATTTTCATAAAAATCATATCAAGCAACCACAGCTTATTTCGGACTTCTTCGTGGAGTCACGACGCACAAGATCCTCTGCGAGTCATTTACCCTGCAAACTTCGCATGTTGCAACTGTCAAGATTTAAGTAGCTCCCGAAATAACGACGGATTTTTCTGAAAAATTATTATCGTTCACCATAAATTATTACACGCCTGAATATTTACCAGTGGCATTTAAAGCTGTAGTAGAAAACTCCTTAACTCCATACTCCATTTGGCAAAGTTTCAAGAAGAGATGGAAAAATATTTTCTTCATATTATTTTCTAATGAAGAAAATACATTCTTGACAAAATATGGCTTTCAACCGCAGCTGCTCAAAATGGTGTGCGAAAATGCTCCAGTGGAGTATATTTCATTTTTTGAAAACAACTCCATTTGGACATACTGTTTTGAAAACTATAGCCTTCATTTGTTACGGAGCAGGAATTAAACTAACCATATCCAGAAGTAAATTGGTACATCCATAGCACAGATTGAGTTCCCGTGATTCCGTAAATTCGCTGCCATCAAAACGTGTTTTCTACAAAAATCAAGATACACGACATATACACAGTTGAACATAGTTTTTTAATCGAAAATGCCTCCATTTTGGACACAGGAGTATCCATTTCGTAATTTAACATGGAAATAGGAACAAGTGATTAAATATAAACCAGCAGGTTTAGCAGGCAAGTGTTAATGAACAAAGCAAACGTTGAATTCGTAAAAACTCCAAAACTTCCACGTTTCTGAAACAAATAGTCACCTACTAGTTCCTGACCTGTAGAAAGAAAGTTCAAGCATGGCTTACACACTGACAAACATTCCTCAGTATTTACTATTTACGTACCTGGCAAAAAGAACAATACAAGCTCTCTTGAGGAAATTCAGAATTTAAAGGTAAATTTTTAGTTTGACCGTCACAAGGAAGTAACGGCGCGCCTTCTGCGGGTCGGAGTTTGCAACCTATTCGTGTTAAAGTTGGAACAGTTGCTGGATAATTTTGCTGGAGACTTTCGACAAAATCCTTGCATTCCTGGTGCATTGTCTTCTTAGACACTCGGCTTGGTTTTTTACCCTGGAAAAAAATATTTTCCCAGCTATAAGCAAAACATTTTAAGCATATTATATTTTTAAGATTTATGCTTAACCGAAACATTCCTATTCTTTACGATTAAATAAATGATACAAATTTCATGCCACACTAGAACAAGTAAACGCTAGCCCTTGCAGTAGTAATACCATACCTTATCTGTAGTACATGACGAAAGTTGGCCGCTTTTAATTGCCCTCTCATCAGCTTTTTGCGCTTCTCTTTCTTGTATGCACCGTAAATAGTCCTTTAAATCATCATGTGTCATATCAAGGAGCGGCCGAGCCAATTTGATGTCTCGAGTTTCGGTTACTAAACTCTGCGAAAATATTTATTGCAAAGACTGTTAAATCCTTTGCATTCTTATCATCAATCATCAGTAATCAGAGCTTGAGGGTTTAAAAGTTAACGGCACTCACCATTTGATTCGCTAACTGAGCACCACGTCCAAGTGACATTATTGAAAACATTTTCACGGCCATAGATGTTTGGTCTTCAGCAATTATAATTTTCTTCACGTCTAATTGTTTGGCAACATTAGTAATTACATTTTGCCTGCAGAGTTAGAAACGATATGATGAGATGGACACGCACGACATTAAGTTCTTCTTGAACACCATACCAGTGTAATATTGTTACAACATGATGTACGTACCTTATTTCGTGAATAAAATCTTGCTTGCTGGTGGCGGATTTAAAATTGTCAGTTAGTGATGTCAAATTAGAAGATGATTGTGCATTGAATGGAAATGCATTGGTCAATGAATCTGCTTCCATAATTTGTTCAGGTACATAGCTTATGGATGCCGGTGGGTCAAAATCAGTCTTGACTAATTTCCAAAACAAGGAATTGTCGTTCATAGAACCCGAAAGTAGTTGAAGACTAGTTTCTAAACTAGAAACAATCAGTGGAAAATCCTGCTTATACTGTTCATGTGTATCCCGTTGCCATTCCCTCAAAAATTCCAGATGTTTGAGATTTGTAACCTCCGTCTCGCTCACGATATCTGTTAATAAAGTCATAAGTCATAGGCTCTTAATACAAATACGAACACATTTGTCCACACTGATTATTTGAATACAACGTAGCGTCAATTTCCAAAATCCCAATAATAATTCCAATAGCACTCGAGGGTACTACCGAACATAAGTACATTAACGCAATTATTCAGTTGCCTTAAAAATGTAACCATGTTAATTGTTAATCGTAATTACCGTAAATGTACAAGATGCTAAAATTAAATGGGACAGTCAACACCCGTTTCACTGGATCGTTAGTATCCATCGCCAAAATGGTGTCTCTGATCAGGTACAACAGTGCTATAGAAGACGATGACCCCGTGAATTCAAGCAAAACGTTTTCCCGATGAAGTGAATTCGGATCCAATTTAGACCCCTTCTCAGGTCGACCCAGTTCAAACAAACGCTTTCGGAACCGAAAATCACAATGTTTGATCCAACACTCTCTACATCAAAACCAAAATACGTGTTGCTACAATAAATATAATACTTATGTGAAGAATAATGTTGAAAGTCATACATTATTAGCAAGTAAGTACAAGTTCAAAGTACACTGTTCAACTGGATAAATCCTCTTACCCGCAATAGAGCCTTTTCAATCTTATGACATTCCCGGAGTGCGGTTCGGGGAGGTATTTGGTACATTCAAAGCAAACCCTTTTTTCCAGTTTACCTTCCATCTCTGCTGGCTTTTGATCGTCAACGGGAACTTAATCTATTTCCTACTGATGACACAAAATTTGTGACCCCTTTGTGTGGAACAAGTTAAGTAAACAAGTTGATCCAAGACCCAAGATAAATATGCTGGACGCTGGAAGGAAAACAGCAGAAAAACGTTCACGATGTTGTCGTGAATTCCAATTCGTGCTGCACGTTTTTCCAGCACTATTTAAATTTCCCGCCATATTCACAGTCTCTATGTGCTTCTGCTAAATGCTTCCTTCGTTATATCGGCTATATTTCAATTTTTTAAGAGTTGGACGCATGGACGCTTCCTATCACTTGGCTAACTATTGTAATATTAAATGGCTCAGATGAAATTGTTGACAGTGCAAATATCTTTGATTTCCATTACACCGTTTGACCTTCGACCTTCAATGAAAAACGGAGGAAGATTTCCCCAGGATGTGTGAACAATGTCGGGAATGGAACAAGTTATTAATTTTAATGTCAAAAATAATGATGAGAGAATGTACAAATAATTAGAGACATGAACAAAAAAACAGAGAAAACTACTATTTGAGTTTTTTGGATTTCTTTCTCCTAAAAAAGTGAAAGCATCCTTTCTGCTTGTGTTTCCGGACCTC
Source organism: Disparrhopalites patrizii (assembly GCA_034698585.1). Classification (NCBI taxonomy): domain Eukaryota; kingdom Metazoa; phylum Arthropoda; class Collembola; order Symphypleona; family Sminthuridae; genus Disparrhopalites; species Disparrhopalites patrizii. Next base: position 121,184 of record JAQGBT010000007.1, read on the forward strand.
TAATTGCTCCTCGCTGATTGGTTGAACGAGGGGGTCAAGGGAGGACCTGGCGGATTTGGAGGCTTTACGGGATTGACCTTTCCTGGATCCTTTTTTCCCCTGTGGGGAAGTCTCCGTGGCAGTGGATTTGGTCAATGAGGCTTGGGAAGAGGAACAAATCCTGGGCTTGCTCCTCTTTCTCCCTCGAGTTCTCGTCTCAATTTGATCCGAGATCAAAGACACGGAGGAGAAGGACAGAGGATCTCTGGTATTATTTTGTGGATCCAAAATCCCTGGAATCAAAGCGTTCACCGAGCAAAGAGAGGGCTTCCGAGGTCTTCCTGTAGAGTCCTGGATTTCGTGAAGGTGTTCCTTCATGATCTGGACATTCTTCCTCATGTCATGATACAATTTTTCCCAATGATTTCTTTCAGCTCTGTAATAAAGTATAATTCATGTTTTTTCTCCAAATTAAAGGATCCAAAAATAATAGATTCTTATAGTTATTTTTTGAAGCTCACATTAGCCTAGAATTATGTTGACGCAAGGTCAAATTGTCCGTTTGTAATTGTTCCATGTCCAATCTGATGTCCGCCAAAATGGCATCTTGGGACTCTTGAATGAATTTCAAATGCATGGCAAAGTTGTTCCCGATCGCTGTGTTGTAGTCCAACGGGTCGAAGGCTGCCATACAAGCATTCCTTTTCTGCGAACGGTTCAAACTGCTACAAATTTTTGATTTCTTAAAGACAAATTATTTTACTAACGCAAAAGATTTTTTGGCGAATTGTTCTTGGAAAATAGTAGCCTAAATTTCACGTCTTGCAATGGTTGTACATCCAATCATTTTCACATTTAGTAGTTAGAATTTAATGTATATTCTCCCACGATATAATTATATGTTTACCTTTGAACTGAGTATGTACTCGTTGTAAACACCCCCAGGATCTGGATCATCATCAGTGATGGTGGGTTGGGATTTCACGGAATTGCTTTTGGAGCCCCAAAAACTCAAGTTACAATTGTTGTCCTCCAAGTCGCTATCACAATACCTAGGAGCTTCATCCAAATCTCTCGGTGGGTAATATCTCCCATTGTCTTGGTGGTTCATCTTGTCTGATGTCAGACATGGTGAGGTTGACAGCTCGTCATTTTCAATTTTCCTCAACGTTTTCTTGGCAATCTCCGACTTCCTCGGGTATCTGGACATGTTTAGGTGGTGATGTACTTTAAGACATGTGGATGACGTTCAATTGTACTTATTTGGCTGGTCTGCATTCCCTGTAGTGAATGGGGGTGATCAAACCAGAGCATTCATTTCTGGGGTTGAAACTAAACCATAAACATCGAAATCAGGAATGGTGCATGAGTTTTGGTGAATAAGTCGCATTTAATTTCACTTCCACCTACTTTCACTTGGAAAGTCTATTGACAAAACTCAATGGTTGGAAGGAGTCCTTGCGCCCCTTTTGAAAAACCCCTCTCCATCATATTGGACTTTCCCATATAAAATATACTTTCTCTATCTTTCTCTGACTCACTCTCTCTCTCTCTCTCTCTCTCTCTCTCTTTCTCTAGGTCGTTCTCTCTCTCTCTTGCAGTTCTACGTGAAACCTCCCTTTCTCCAGTGGTGCAGTAACACCTATGTATGTTGTGCTATTATCATCAGCCTTCGACATTAATTGGAAATAAATGAGTGTCAGATTGTGTTAAACCTTTCACTTCAGTGACAGTTACATTTGTACAAACGCCTACTTTCTCTGTCGTGACAAAGCTGTTTACTTTTCTCACCGAATCTCTGGGTTTGATAAATTAGAAGGAATTGCATGGGTGAAAGTAGGCAAGGACAAATTCCTGGGACTGAGAAATAACATTGTGGTTAAAGGGAGAAGGTGACCAAGAGAAATATGGTATCTATCAATCCAACTTATTTGTGTTTAAGCTTTAGCAAAGGTCACTTTCCGTAATGTGAAGACGAATTTTCCCAAAAAATCCAATCGCTTGTAAAGAACGTGGTGATACTCGGGAATTGAAAATAATACTCTGTTGAAGTTCAGGAGTGAAAGAACTTTCGTTTGTTGACAGTGCATAATATATTGTGATTTCTGATAGCAGAAAAAAGCGTCACAATAAGTTGATTTTATTGTTGTTCCAAAATGGCAAACAATGCTAAAAAGACGGAGGAGGCATTAGCACATATCCGGGAAGCAGAGAAATGGTGGGTGACCTTGTACTTGTACCATTTTTTTTTTTTTTTTGCGAATTACACAAATCCTGTTTAGACAGTATGTATTTTTTCTTATGAATGTAAGGCTTAGACCATTGTCATTTCTGTGCTTCAATATTGGTTTGTTTGATGCATGTTACTATTACAGCCTGAAAACTTCGTTGCTCAAATGGAGGCCAGATTTTGACCTCGCTGCGGATGAATACACCCAAGCAGGTGAGTATTTTTTGTCCATTCATCGATATCATACATAATATAAAATGAATATGAAGAATTTTTTTACCCATATATTTATGATGCAATAAACCTTTTGATAAAACTAAGCTAAGGTGTCCAACCTAATCTCCGACGAATAATTTACTCGCATGATGTGTGGTTTTTAGCTACCTGCTACAAGAGCATCAAGTCACATCGAGAATGCAAGGATTGTTTAATGAAGGCAGCGAAATGCCATAAACAAAACCGCAGCCTGTTTTCAGCAGCCAGGAGCTTGGAGCAGGCTGCATTAGTTTGCAAGGAATTAGGGGAACTCATGGAAATTGCGAGGTTGGGTGAAGAGGCATGCCTACTTTACCAACAACATGGACAACCAGATTCTGGAGCCTTGTGTCTGGATAAGGCCGCGAAAATGATAGAAACTCAAGAACCAGCACGTGCTATCGATCTCTACCGCCGCGGGATGGATGTTGTGATGGTAAAAGCCTTTAAAAATTCACAGGAGCTTAAAAACATACCCTTTATATTTAACGAGCTATGAACACACGAAACACATGTGTAACTTGTATCGGTGTGTATGGAATACAAATAAATATATTGTTGATGATGACATTTCCAGACAGAAGACAGGCCTAGACAAGCTGCTGAATTTTGCAGTAAAGTAGGCAGACTTTTGGTTCGATTGGGACGGTGAGACAACTATCTATGTAGTCATGTCATGTTTTTAATAAATGCGCTTATTTTATTCAAAACTATGTCGTACTATTATTTTATGTATCCCTGAGCATTATGAGACAAAAAAGAATATTGTCACTTACTCATTCATGAATTGTTCAGGTATGACGAAGCGGCGGACGCAATAAGGAAAGAAATCGGCTTGAATCAACAGGGAGAAAACATCCCTGCTATTGGACGTCTCACGGTCGCCCTTTGTCTGGTTCAGCTTGCTCGGGAAGACTACGTGGCTGCAGAAAAGACCTTTAAGGAATGGGGCAGTTGTTGCGAGGTGGAGGAAATTCAAACTCTGGAATTGCTTCTTCGGGGTTATGACGAAGAAGATGCTGATATTGCCCGGAAAGCTCTGAGTAGCCCCTTCATTAAGCACATGGATGTTGAATACGCAAAGTAAGTTGTCTGTCGCCTTGTAATTTGTAATTCTCTTTGCTTTTAAGTCACCGTGATGGTCAGAAATTGTATAGTTGAGGGGAAACTGACGCAAGACTTTTGGGCTCTTCTTTCCAGGCTTGCCCGGTGTTTAGCTTTACCAGCGGGTATCGCTGAGCCAGAAGGCGGAGGGAGTTCTGCACCTGGTCCCGGTGGGAAGACGTCGGGCAGGGAGGAGGATGAAGGTGGTTTGTGTTAAGAAAAAGGGGCATTCCAGGAATAAAAGTTATTCATAAAAATCGCATGGAATTGTTTAAATTAAATTCTTTTTTTGTGCCGAAGTGTAAAAGTACGTTTTTTTGCACGGCATAAGTGTAAAACAATTTATTGTGCTGTCAATCAAAGAACATTACGTTAATGCGCGAATTGTTTTTATTATTGTTATTATTAATATTATGTTGCGGTGGGGCAGGTGACGAGTGACGACATTACAGTACAGTAGTGATTTAATGTGATTTAATGATTTAATTTGAGTCTGACACTGTTTCATCAAGTTCGTCAAGTCTAGTGGGCTAGTCCCTAGGGGTGAAATGTTACATGTGACTGTGACTCACATAGGACTAGCCATGTCACGTGTAAGTGATGAGTGAGGTGTTACGTGTGACAGTTGTCTTATTAATTTTAATTTCGAGTATAACTAAAAAAAAAAATTAACAGGACAGGAAAGGAAAGGATAAAAAATAATGATTTTATTTCTTCGCATCTTTCTTTCTGTTATGAAGTGCAGCGCTGCGGTTGGAAGAAATGCTTATAAGCAAGCATACTCCAGTTAACCCTTTTATAACTGTTAGAGCAAATCTCAGCGCAGAGAAGCGTCGTACTGCCAATGTAAAGCAATGTAGTGCAAAATATCAGGCACTTATTGTTGTTAAGAAGCATTAGTGGTTGAATAATATTATGTCTGCAAAAATTAACAATCTTGAATTTTAGCATGCACTAATGCGTTCTTGTCATTGTCACACCACCGGGCACCGGGTATCTGCGGCAGATGAGCTTTGTGTGAGCTCTTGGATGTCGAAGTATAATGAGATACGCGAGAGCGTGTCATCGGACCCATGCAATTATGCATAGTATGAATATTGATATTGACTATTAAATTCAACTTGGTGGATCTAGATTCGAGAATATGTTTTGACCATTTATTGGATTCAAGAAATAGAGCAAGATTACAAATCACAGTGCTCAGAATTGAAAAGAAAACTGCCACGGTACTGCAATTAAGTCAATATAATGATTTATTATTAATTATTACGGAACATTCTATGTTTTATTTTTATGTGCTACCGTACTAACGCAACGAAAAAAAACAAAAAAAGAAACCAGCAGAGCTGGAACTTTCAGGAGATCTGGAAGCCATATATAAGTCCGAGCCGAGCGACGACCCTGATATACCGAAGCTTTTCTTTGTGACTTCATGAGTACCTACGTAAGCACGTGTGGCGGGTGGTCATTTCAATATTCTAACTTGCTTACGTATAAACATTAAAAGAAAGTTTTTTATTTTTGTTGTGTTTTCCTTAATGTCGTTTCCACGTATTTAGTGCTTCCGTAGATGCTACAGCAGATGTAGTACAGATAGATTCTACAGATATTTACATCGTATAAAAACGATAATGCTGCTGATGCTAGGCTACAAAGATATGAATATATGTAGTGTCCAGGAAATGCGAAACTTCGTACATATATATTACATTTTAATCTATTATACAGGCATGTGTATACTTGTGATGTGAGGGTGGTCATTGGAAGACCTGTTATAGAAATGATTGTTGGGAACGTCATAAAATTATTCATAAAAAGTTGCATTTTGTAATCGGTAACTCTCCCAAGAGGCCAGGATTATCCAAATTGACCTCGTCTTAAAAATTTATGAATATAAAGCTGCAGTTGCAAAACAGAAAAATATAGAATGAAATGCTGCGTCCGTACACTAGAGTATTGGTGAAAAATATAGTTTTTGCCTCAGTATGAACGAATCTTCTTTTGGTCTCTCGTTAAACGAGTAGGATAAATGTAAAAATAATGGCGATGAAATATATGCGTAAATGTATATTAATATGTATGTAAGTAATGTTGTCATGTACAACAGAATTTGTGCAACGACGATGATTGTGTGCGTGCGTAAGCCAGTAAATGTATCTATAAACATTGGAAGTAGTCGAAACTAGTACCTTGACGGAACAGTGAATTATATGGGGTAAACAAGTTAACAGAATTTATTGTAAATATAAAATGAAAATACTTACAGTTTTTCGAAATGCTTATTGTTCCGTTCATTGCGTTTGAGACTGTGTGCACACCAATTTTTGGATGCCAGCGACAATTACAAATACAAATTCCATCAAAAGGGAGAGAAAGAGTGATACCTGGAAGAAGGAATCTTTGGGCTTTTGCCGCAAGCAATGTCATAACTTAAATGACCTCCAATAATTAATTGGTATCCATACTATACCAAACGCAGTGAACGGATTATTTATGTTTAGACGAATGTATGTTATGATACGAAATATATATTCAAAACTCATGGCAGCAAACAAATGTAATTTTTAGGAGTCACTCGTGTGATTTCCTTTGTTTAATGTTGATTACGATTACAAATGTAACCAGCACTAAGCCATTCCAGGTCTGCGACCCTTGAACTTTTTTTTTTGACAAATTGTGAATATGTGCAATTTGTTTGTATTTTGGTCCATTTGGTTGCATTATAATATTAAATTAACATGCAACAAAAAGCGCAAAGGTCTTTATTACTTTGTTATGTATGGTTTAAGCCATGAATGTAACGTCAAACAACAACTTATACTCCAGAAAATGCTGCAGATTATCATGTATAGAAAAATCTTCTGTATTCCTTCATCTATGAATAAGTATACCATATCTTACTTATAAATTCGCATAAAAACGAATGACGACAATCGTCAACCAAGATCCATAGTACATATACATATGTATTATTGTAAACATGCAATACAATTTGCAGACACAATCTTCAATAAATTTATTTTTTTCCGACATTCTTCAAACTATTATTCTCGCTCATTGTCTCTTTTCCCATTTTTCTTCTTGCTTCAAATCTTTCTCCCGTGTATTTCTTACATCTTCTCAATTTCTTTTTTGTTACTGTTTTCCTATACCACTCTCTTTCCCTTCTCTTTCCTCCCCTTGTCGTCCGTCTTGCTGCTTCCCACAACTTTCTCTTTATTCACTTTCTCCTTTTTTATATTTCCTATTTTTCTCTTCTCTTTTCTCCTGCTCCTCTTTTGCTTCTGAATGTATGCACGATTTGCATTACCCCCTAGTAAGATCACCTGGACGTGGAACAGGGTTTGGGTGCCAAGAGTTTTCTCTAAGGATTAGTGTACCTACATACAACAGTGCATAATATGTATATAATGTACATATTATTATGTAGGTATCAACGGGTATAATGCATATAATGGGTAGTTTAAAAAATACATTCTTTCCATTTTCAACAGTATCCATGTGAAAGCGCTCTTTCAAATTAACCGAAGTTCATAAGATGTCTAAGCCAAAAGTTGATGATGAGAAGGTTGACCCAGAAGAAGGGGAGGAGATGGATTTGGAAGGGTTAGAAGGATTAGAGGAAGAGGAAGAGAATGAGGATGCTGCTCCACCCCGCCAGGGAGAGCTGGCAGAGAGCGACATCAGCCAAGGAGCCCCGACCCTAAATGTGGCCAGCAATATGACCGCCCCTTCCTTCCACGAAGGACCGCCAAAGTCCCCCACGATGTCAGTAGTGCCTAGTGGAGCCACGATAACCGACCCTGGGGAAAACCCACGGAAAAGCCTGGCAGTGAACAGTGAAATGGACGGGTCCAAGCACGACGACCTGGAAGCACATGAGCCGGTGGAAGATGACAATAAAGAGCATATTATAAACATCTCCTCCCTGATCATCAACACCCGGGAGAAAGCTCAGGAAATTGCGGAGATTATCCTCCAAGTTCTGGAGGAGGACCTGTACCGCGCGAAGGAAGATGGGCGCTTCAAGCCTCTTAAACCGCACTTGTCTGACCCAGAGTTGGAGAAACAGCGAAGGAAGAAGTGGTTGAAGGACAATATTTCCAATCAGTCTCTCGTCACAAACCTCTCGGATCAGGCCTTTGACCTCGGTCCGGACTCTCCTTCCGAAATGAATTTATTCTACGAGAAAGGGGATAATCCTTACTACACAAGACGATTACGGCCCTTGAAGGAAAAGTCGAAGGCGGACAAAGAGGTGCAAGTACACATAACGCGGCCACCGAAGCAAGGGGAATATCTGGGGAAGAAGGAAGGATTTTCCCAAACCAAGGAATTTGCGAAGCTCCGGCGTCAAACGTCGTTGAATGAGTACATGGCTCTATATCCTGTTCCCGAGGACTGGACGGATCCTCCCGTGCCTTCTAGGACGGGGTCACTGAAAAATATTCTGGATCAGGTCAAGGATAATGAGCAAAGGGAGGAGCAGGGGAAGCCTGGACCGAAGCCCGAGTATAAGAAGCCAATGAAGGAACGGTTGCTCCCACCTGCCAAAGGGGATTATCTGAGACAAGATACCTTTTGGACTGGAAGTAGCTTCAAAGGACAGTACAAGGACAGAATGTTTGAGTTGGGCGCTTATGAATATCCAACGTGTAAGTAATTCTTTTGCCCTGATGACATCATTCTTGCGTTGGCTATTTAATAACATTTGGCTCAACTGATGTCAGTGAATTTTGTGTTTGTTCAAAACTTCAGATGCTAGTTACAGAAGTGAGTTTAAGGAGGGTAAACTTCACTCTACAAAACATCTCGGGATTATCACGTACCCTCGTGGTGATACCTTTGAAGGAAGGTGGAAGAATGGGAGGTTTTATGAGGGACAAATCACCTTCTCTGATGGACTTCAGTTCGACCCCATGGGATGGAAATACTGTACTCCTCCAGATCGCCGGTAAACAATTAAAATGTATCCTTTCATTTTCCAGAGAAGTACAAGGTGGTACAAAAATCGCCGCAGAAAAGTTTCCATATACATATGTTAAAAAGAATATCGACTTATTTCCTTACAACCCTGCATGTATTTCTCAAAGATTTGATAATCTTACTTGGAGTTTCCTTAAACAAGTTATGATTCCGACATTTTACAAAAAATATCCTGTTTTTTAGTATGCATATCGAATATTCTCATGGAGTTCGAGGAGTGGGCGAAACATTTTATAGCAACAGGCTACCGCCACCAAAAATCCCGTACGGCTGTTACGACGTGGGTGACGGGATTTATGATCCTTGTACTGGTCTGGTAGTGAGCTACAAAGGAATTCTTCTCAGGTAAAACTATACTCGTTCATTTCCACAATTGTCACAATCTTTTAAATCCCGTTAAATAAGCGCATGCAATTTTTAGGTACTTCAAAGTATCGTTTACTTAATTCATATTTATATTATGCCACGTAATTTCCAAAATAACAGGAAAGCCACAGAGTACGAGCACGAGTGGATTGTTCTGAACTGTCGCAGAACCAAGCTTTTGTCAGAGCGATACTGTGCCTGTTTTGTTGACGGGAAAACGCCTGACGTGTATGCTAATTACATTCCACCCAACACGTAACTCTCTCACGGGTATAAACTTGACTTTTATAATTAGTCACAGAGATGTTTGTCGTATTGTATGTATATCTATACTTAAATGGCTTTCGTCCTACCGTAAACAATGTGAAGTTGGCAGTAGTGTTAGCGATGATAGGCTTTATTATGTATACGAATAAAAACAATCTGTTTTGAATTCGTATTATACCAGGGAACATGTGTCGTGCTAACACGCAGTGACTGCGGATTAATTGTAATATTGCACATAAGTACCTTATGCAATATTTACTTGTAGTAGATAAAAACATTTTAAAAGCCATATTAAAAGGGTTCGAGTTTTGAGTTTTTTTAGGTTTTAAAAAGGGAAGTGGCCGAACTACCGATCACAATGCAAAAAACATTTTTGGGTAGTAATAAATTTGATGACTCTATCGGTTCTACCATCCCATTCTACTACATATACATATATGTAGATATTGATATCGACCCCTAAATATTAATACAAGATGCATGCAAAATAAGAGAGGAAATGAAGTTATGAATCATAAATCGTAATGAATCAATATTGTGCTTTGAGCTGTATTTACTATACATTATATTGTATTGCAGTTTGGAGTACAATACTACTGAATGTACGCGATTGATTTAGTAAAAAAAAATCATTATAATATGTAGATTGACAGGTTAAAATACGCTTCATTAAAATGAAAATGTCGACTCAGCTAATGACTTAAATAAATTATGTATGTATGTATGTATATGTATATCGTCGTTTAAGTATCAAAACTGTGTATATAGGATCCTTATGTACGAGTCAGCTTTGATACTTGAACGACGACATCCTGTTGTATGCTCATGATAAACAAATTAACATACATATTATTACACAGGTATAAATAGTGTGTGTGGTTTCTCATCCACTTCCAGGATCAAAATCATACGTCGACACAAAAGCAGGCAGGAAACACATTTTTTATAGCAGTGTCACTCGCTTGTAAATACTTTTGAAGCAAAATTTGTTACGTTACTGGGCTCAAAGTACGAATCAAAGTACGAGTCATTTTGTCTATTCAAAATCTTCTTACAAAAAATTAATAACTGCATTAAAGGGTTACTTTTCCAGCAGGTATAAAGTGTATAATGCTTTAAGTTTGTCATTGTTAAAACTCGGGACAAAATTAACTTGCTGAACTTCAGTGAAGCCCTCGGTAACTGACGGTTCCTGAAATTTTGACCTGCGAAATGGAAATAAATAATTTGATAAGCGAAAAGGCACGTGACCACTGATATTTAACTGATTAGGCAAATAATATTTGGACTTACTTAAAAGTATGAAACGCTACTTCAGGTACTTTTGCATGGCTATCGGCAGCCAGCTCACGAAACTGAAAACAAAGCAAGTTCTTAATTATTATAATGTATACGTTGAGCAAGGTGATATAGTGTTCGTAAATATGATTGTACTAAAACGTTGGTTTACCCGATTATTGTGAAAAGCTAAAACTAAGTCAATTTTTACAATAAAGCAGCGCGCAGGGCAACCATGTTTTGCAGCCAGTTTTATGTACTCCTCTCGCTCTTTTACTGTAGGATTCGTATTATCTATGACGACCTAAGGAAAAGTAAATGAGTTAAGTTAAAAACAAAAGTTTCATTAAGAAACAAGATCATTGGCTGAAAAATTGTATATTAAACCTTACACTTTTCCCTGATTGTAACGCACTGTCTGCCGTTGTTTTGCATTTGATAGCTGTCTTTAAAGTGTCTCGGTTAATAATAGCGTACGATTTCGGAAGCAAAACATTCTTCACGAATTCCGATTTGCCGGATCCAGGATAACCAACCATAACTATAATCTGAAAAGGTACAATTTTTATACCGAGTATCCAGGACACAAAGTTGGATGACATTATGACATATGACATCTCTGAAACAATTTTCATAAAAATATTTGCCTATTTGACAGTAAAAATACCTCCTGCTCCTGGCTGAACGTTATATGATCATTATTGCACGAGCTTTGAGCTTCAACAAACGCTTTAGGGTCAAAAGCTGGCATTGTAAAACTTTGAGGCTTTTGTCCCAGGAAAAATTCTTCAGGGGTAACAAATTTTACGCCTACATTCAATGCAAAGAGTCTATCCACTTTTGAATGATCTTTTTTCCGTCCTGCGGCGTCGCCACAATATACCGAAGTATTCAAATCCGGTTCTACTCCTCCATTGTATTTCTGTGTTAAGCATGTCCAAATCGTTGGAAGAGGTTTTCGATATTCGTTCCGTTCTGGCAATACAAACACTAAAACAGGTTTTCCAATCTGTCGAACAATTGATTCTATTTTCTTTTTGAAGCCAGCCTCATCTGTTTTTCCATTTTTTAGACCCGCTTGGTTGGTAATTATCACTAGTTTCGACGATCCATGTTCAGACGAGCGTTGCAATTTCGGAATAATGGCATCATACAGGAATTTCCAGTCATAATCGTCTTTTGGAAAAACCTTTCCCGATCGGGTACAAATAATTGTTCCATCCATATCAAAGGCTAAAATCTAAAAATAGCAAAGAATGAGGATACTTAACATTATCATATGAATTTAAAGAATTATTGTTAAGCCTTCGTACAACTGCAGTGGCAAGGGGCAACCTTGATTCGACTGTACGGACGTGTTTTTTTAACTATTTACACACAACACCTGCAATAAAAATGCGTACAAAAATTGAAACTTACAGTCGATTTCGGCAGTTTTGCACTGTCTTCCGAAACATAAACTAGTGCCTTTCCACCCTCAACCGTTTCCCACTCCCCTTTGGCGAGTAGCTCTTCTTTTTTAAACTCTGCCAATCTTGCCGACTTGGATAGAAACATTTTCGGAATTTTCACCGGTTTGGGATTCTCAGCTTTGTCTTGATTCGTTTTTTTCAGTCCCGGTTTATCTTCTTTTTTGTCATTAACAACAGGGTTTTCTTCGTACAAGATACGATAATCGAATTCTTTGTTGCCGGCTAAGAGGTTAATAATGTCACCTTCCTTGGCTACCACATACAGGCCGTGACCAATGACCACATCATTTACAGCTGAATCGTTCGGGCCAATTTGTTTCACAACTGCGAGTTTGCTCTGGCAGTTCGGGATGATTTCCACTGCAAGTACAAAAAGGTTGTTAAATCATCACTTGCCCTTTTCGACACAGATTACACGACCACAGGCATAATAAGTCGCAGAATCTGAATCTTCACAGAATGTGAAAAAAATACTTTTACGCAATAAACGACAGACATGAGATTTAAAATTAGATAATCGAAAGGGATTGACTACAAATAAGCGTATTACCCTGATTTCTTGACACTGAAGATGATTTAATTCTGGTCTCAACACTGCGCCCAACATTTGTTGGTTTCCCATCCAGCAACTCCAACGACAGGTATTTGTCTCCTTCACTTTTTAACCTACACGCAAGCATTGCTGTTTTCCCCTTTTATTTTATTTTGTAGAATCTGTGAACAAAATATTTCTGAATTAAATAGTCATTACTTGAAAATAACCATCGTTGAATAATCGAATCCCATATAATATATACGTGTCACAGCTACAAATTAAATTGCAGTTCCGATGCCGAACTGAGTAACTTTAATGAATTAATATGATCAAACTTACTCGTATAGACGCTATATAATAGGCACAATGCACAATATAAACAACATTACCTTACCTTTTTATCTCTGTAAAACGAATTTCCGTCTTTTTGCTACACTATAAATACCATATTAAACCTGCAATTACCTTTATGTAGATGTATATACTGATGGAATTATATTTTTGCAAGGATTGGGAACACTCTGAGACCTGAGTTTTGAGATACTTAACCTTTTAAAACGTATAAGTATAGATTTATTGCTTGTTCGTTAGCGGATTCGACAGTGTTTTTTATCGACTGACGCATTTTACGCATTTTAAAAACCGACACAGAGCGAGAATACGACAATCCGCAATGACACCATACGGGAGATATTACGCGGCAAAGTAGCAAGTATATCTAGGCAAATCGTAGTACGTGGTTTTATCATCGTTTCTTTCCCAGTCCTGTCCATTAATTGCATTGCATACAAATAAAATTCCATATAATTAAAACAAGTTTTAATTACGATGAAAAAAGTGCAATATAAATGGTTTTATTGATTAATGTTTTAAGTACATCTTTTGAGCAAGCGAATAAGATTTACTCATGCTTTTGCATGCATTGTATTCCGGGTAAAGCTATATTGTTGGTTGAGGTGATGCATGGAAAAACGTGCATTAGGCGTACTGACAAATTCAGGTAAAGAAAACCTTTTCGTAGGATTTTGTCTTGTATTCTGTGGTTTAGTTCTATTTCTAGTAGGTACACAAACACGGCAAAAATGTGCCGGCTAAAAATGGTTATATTGCAATGAAACGGTGCTTTTTTGCAATACTTTTTGTTGTGCATGCAAAATGATTAAACAACAACAAGTATAGCCCACTCTCCGAAACACAAGGATGAGTTAAGGGTTGAGAGAAATTGTCAACGATTTACGAGCGGAATCCAGGTTAGAACATAAAAATTATACCATACCTTCGTGCTCAGTAAAGTAAAACACGGCGCCGAGACAAATAAATACTTGATGTCATGCAGAAGTTTGATTGCGCATTTTAGGGATGCAAGGAATGCATGCAAGTGGGATGGGCTTTCATCTTTGTAATCAAATCAATCACACATTGTCATTACTGGGACTATCAAGCACTAAAATTGTTTATTAAGCTACTATGACTTTGTCCTACAACTTTTTTTTATCATGATCTAATGTCGGACTGTACCTATAGAGTTCATGGTTGCCTTGTGACCGTATTCTGTGTCTCTCTTTCCTCTGTCTACAGGTAACATTGACGACAAACTCGTTCGGCCGGAATGAGATTTTCAGGAACACAATGGGATTGCACATAATGATGATATGATTGATATTATGAGTCGCATCTTAAAACGAAGGACTATCAATCATTATCTATACCAATTGCGCTCGTCAAACGCTTCGACTTCGAACTCCCCCAACAGCGGGGTATTAAGAGATTTTTTTCCTAATGTGTTTATCGTCAGTGACGAATCGTCATACATCCAAGGTGGATTGCATGTCCCGTTATTTAACTCTTTTTTTTTGCGGATGCATAAATGTGTGCTCATTGCAGTTTTTATTTGTGTTATATACGAGTGATCCCGAAGTAGAATTGCAGTTCTTGTCCCTAACAATAGCTTGTCGCATTCAATTAACTTCCCAGCAATACTGGTAAGCCCTTAAAGGACTGTAAAATAAGGGAAAATACATTGTATATAATATTAAGTTTACGAATCTATGTATTTATGAATACAAAACCTGTCACTACAGGGCCGGGCTAAATGTTTACGGGATTTATAATTCAATCTTAGCGTGGTGAAAATGCGACCGTGACATTTTGCGACAGATACGGCAGTGTCATGGCAGAGTGGGCTGTGAAATTTTACGACCAAAAGCAAAGATTTGTGAACTTGGCGCGGAGGAATCATCATTACTTAGCTAATCGTAGTTGGATCATTATGAAATTTTTTCCCAGATCCGAAATAAAATTCTGCATGTGGTAAATGTTTGCACTGTTGTTTCGCATTGCTAGATCATAGAGCAATGGTGGTATACTATAATGTTTTTTGGGGACTTTGACATGAGACCAGCCTGTACACGTGTATAAATTGACGGGCAATACTTGATCGTGCTTGATGTCCAATATTTACACGCGTGTGTACATCACAATGATAATATGAAGATTGGTTCATGCGGAAAATTGACTTAACGGTTGTCAGTATTTTTAATGATTGTACTTCCAATAAAAATAAATTTATTTGTTATTATTTGAAAAAAATAAATGCTGGCTCAAATGTTTCGTAAAAATATAAAACCAAATGCCCATAGAGCATCCCTTTGAAGCAAACCTTAGCCATACAAATTTCCAGTTTCGTACTCAGGAACAAGCTCAAGCACAATAAATAATATGGATAAATAAATAGACGTTATTACAAAAATAAGTTCTTCAATTCTGCACAAATAAACAGACACCTGTGGTTAACTGTTCCATAAAGAATATTATGCCACTATCCGAATCCTAGTTTTTGTGAGGTCGAAAACGGAACTTATTCCTTGGAGGGGTTTGATGGTGATTTCCAAATCTTTTGCAATCATTGTTGGAGCATGCCCATTCTCCTCTGTAAATTGTGCACGAGAAAATTCAATTTAATAGTTTCATTCTTCAATACATGATTATAATTATGTATATATAATATCTATAATATATTTACCTCTGGCAGCGACAAATGTTACAATCCACACTTTTAACATCTTCCTCTGTGTGACATGCTTCTACCAAAGAACAAAAATAAAAATGGTAAGATCACAAATCAATTAATGTCTAAAGAAATCCGGTGTCCACTTTACCTTTCTTTGCTTCTGTTTTCGGGGCTACAGTAGTTGGTGGGCAGAGTTGCTTAGTGCAGACCCTGAGAAGTATCAAGAATACATAGTTAAATAAGTTAGAGAAACTTGTGACCGGGAATTATTATTTAATTCTACAAATACACTCTTTGTTTACCATGAATTCATAAAGCAAACACAATTGTTGCAGTTCCAATTCCGGACTTCACCTTCAATGCAATCCTCTGAAAATAAAAAAAATGGTTCACGTCCATTTAATGTATAACAATTATAATATAACAGCGTAATTAACTTTCATCAAATATGTACTTCAAGAGATTATTGTTTCTTATGTGCATAGTAAATAATTACCGTCAAGATCCGCATTTTCCACCAAGCTCTGTGTTTTGTTTACAAATGTACCATCCGTGTAGCTGGCTTTCTCCCGTAATGTTAAAGCAATACAGGCCCTTTTTGTGCAAGCCCACTTTTGGCTAGGCGAACAGATGCACATATTGCAGTCCACGGACTTTGTCACACCACTATAGGAAAAAATTTGAAAAGAGGGAAATATCGATAATATTAGGAAATTACATTCTGCAAGATTACACAAGGCTGGTTCGGACGTTTCCAGCCCACTTTGTTTAAATTAAATTCTTCGATTAATACAGTTCTGGATGCCATCATCTCTTGACCCAAAACTGTGACATTGGCTGTCTAAGCTTCATATGGAAAAATACATTCGTCCCAATAGTATCTTCACACTTTGGAGTTTAGTTTGAACAATGTCGATTAATTAAATGCATCATATCACTAATTCACACAGTCTATGCAAAAAAAAAACGAGTCCACACACTTTGAAGAGGTATAGTTATGGCACACATGTCTTACCTGTAACATTCAGGTTTAGGTGTAGTAGTTGTTCGGACTGTGGTTGAAGTCGACCCAATTTCAGCTGGTTCAGTGAGATTTGTGTGATTACGTGAACCATTTTCTATTTCATCTGGCTTCTTCTTCACAATGGGTTTCACTCCTTGAGTATGATTAAATAATGAGCAAACACGTTGAGAGCATAGGAATTGGCCACCAATGCAAACACATGCGTTGCAGCCTTCCTGTCTCAAATCACCCTCAGCGCAGACGGCAGTGGTAGGAGCAGATGTGGTTGTTGGAACGTCATCTGAGAGAATGGCCGGTGGATTGATGGTCCCGTTGGAGATTAATTCCACCACTGTCGTCGCAGGAGTCGTGGAGGGCGTGATGATGTTTGTGGTGGGGGCGGTGGACGTTGTGGTGGTGCTTGTAGAGGTCGTGGTCGTAGTTGTAGAAGTGGTAGATGTAGTAGAAGTGCTGGATTGTTTCGGAGGATCCAATGGAAATAACTGATCACTTTCTTCTGATGCATCGGATTCCTCATGGAATTGTACTATCATATTATTTTCCGGAAGAGAGTCCAAATCCGGATTGACGATCGGCTCAGCAGTAAGAGGTTTAGTAGAATGAGCTAGAAATAAAGATAATTGGGTGAAATCCTAATAGCAATTACCTGGTAAATTCAGTCCTGTTTAATATGCTTACGCTCCGGGACATTTGCTTCTTTACTGTGTGTCGTGACTGGAATGGCGCCCATTTCCTCCATTTTTTCCACGGGAAATATCGTTGTCGTCTCATCCTCCACCTCTTCTGGATCAGGCAAAATTGTGGTGAGGCTGTTGTCCACTGTTAGTGTTTCGTCGTCACTGATCTCAACTTCAGGTATACTTGAAGCAATTGTTGCCTCCGTGACTCCTGCTGTGACATAAATTTTCAAAATAATTGCCTGGAACGATCCTCCCAGATTCCCCCCGCAATAGCACGGGATGTAATGTCGGGTATTACTTTTGTATATGTACATATTATTCTGCATGCGTTATAATTTTTAAAAAAATAGCTTTATGGGCGGATACTCTACCATTGTTGCTATCTCGCGAATCAATTTCAATTCGATATGCTGGAGAATTTGGACTGGAAGTAGCCAACTCATTGGATTCGGATTCCGCAGAATCCATGACGGGACTTCTGTCTTGAGCTTTGTAGTATTTCAGGACCATTTTCAATGCTTCGGCCTCATCCTGATTTGACGCGAGGAAGCGAGCTAAAACAATTATTTTAGAGATAAATCACCGATTTGTTTTGTTTTTTTGGTGCCGCTTAAACAAAAGAGCCTGAAACGGGAAATGATGGACACAGCACTTCTTAATGTAAATAAAATACTGACCTTGTCCAGGCGAGAAGATAATGACACAGGTAAATAGGAGAAACCACTTAGAAGAGACCATTTTTTGAGAGGAAGCAATGCCACCGTAATAATAATGATGATGACGTCTGTATTTTCTTATATTGTAAGAACAAAATGCAAAACTCCCTGAAAGTCTCAGTGAGTTTTACGTGTGCAAAAGCCAAAATACAAATGAGGGCTTTCATCTTTTTGAATTCATCACCTTTTCTTGGGTACTATAGATGAGGATTATCACACACAGTCTCACAAGATTTCATTATGCATGACTTTTACGATGATGGCCGGACTAGTTTGGTAGCATATTGACCACATTTTTGCTCCCTTCTTCCTTCACTTGAAGTCAATTAAGAAAAACTCGTTTGAGCCTTAGTAGTAAAGTGATTCTCAATAAAACATTGTTATAAACAGTCACGGTATTCATTAAAATGACTCCCTATCAGTCGATTGTTCTCGTCAAAAGTCGCAATAATAATAAGTTGGACGGTGAATCCCCCTCAACAACGGGGTATTAAAAGTTTTCTGTTTTCTTCTTCTCCTTCTTCATCTTCATCATCTTCTCCTCCGTCCTCCGTCCTCCTATCCTTCGTCATCTCGTCATACCTCGAAGGTAGGTAGCATATCCTGTTATTGCTGTAGACGATGCTGTATACCCGAGTTATGTAAACGCTGAGAATTTTTATGCATTATATACAGTTTAGAGGATGTAAGTACCTCATCAATTAAATTGGTAAACACACCAGCATTCATTCAAACAGTTACTGCACGGCATTATAACTCAAAAGGATACTTGAAAACTACTTAATACACGTTCTACCATACTCCGGCTCAAATTTCATGGTAATATGAAACATTGGCTTCCTTATTTCCTTATTCCTAGCATATTCTTTACTCATTCATGTTGAGTTGAGGATGAATGATGAGTAGTATGAGAACTATAAAACGCATCTACGTTTCTAGATGTATACCTTGATGTTAGATGTAGAGCAGGAAAAAGTGCCACCATGGCTGGGCGAAAACGACTGCGAAGTTGGACTCGTGGTTGTCAAAAGTAATTCAAGGGTCATTCTTTCTTTTCTTTTAGTGTTATACACTTTAAAAACTAAAAGCATTTTCTATATGTTTTGATTTTTTAACGACTTTATTAGGAAAGGCAGAATTATACAGGAATAGGCAATAAATATTCGCTTCTGTGTTAGCACGCTTGAGTCCACAGCCGGGTTGAGACCATCGACAATTTCCAATAGGGCTCTTAACAGTTTGATGCTTTATTTTCGTAGCGGATGAGGCATAATTTCAATAAATCGGTGACGCCAAAACAGAAATAATGAGAAACATTTTTTTTAATATCATACGCAACATACATACATGTCAAACACTCGTACCAGAGTCCGTACATGTTTGATAATTTGATAACAATAACGGATTTTTAAACTTTGACACAAAAACATGAAAAGTTTTGATGATTGAAGGACAAAACGTTCTTATTTTAACTGGAAGAAAATTTCAATGATGTAAATCCTCTGAAGATGTGTAGCCATTTTGATGATGTTCGTGAGGTTACGTGTGATGGTCATGGTAAGCTGTTGGGGTGTACGATCGATGTTGACCGTCGTGACATCGAGCACAATGACGAGAGAGTGCCGGACGTCTCCGTGGACCTCTACATCTGAAGGCAAATCGTGCTTCCTCCGCCTTTTCGGAACACAAGGAGATTCCGTCCGTACTCGCATTCATTTTTGCATTCCAGAAAAATTCCAGGATAGCCGCGAGAATGGCAATGACTAATCCCACGAGGAGTACGACGAAGACACCGCCAATGCTGTCTACACCCAAGGCCGATGCTTTTGTATCTAACTTGTTCTTCACATCCCGATGACAATTCTCAGCCCTCCCAGTATTTCTCCGCCATTTATTTGAGAACACCTGAATAATCCCTTTCTCTTGCATTTCCAAGATGGCCAATGAAATTTTAGCCCTCCAAGGACTTCCAATGGGAGTAGCCACTCCGTATCCCTTGGAGTCCAGGAGACCCCCAATTTGAGCCAAAGCGTGTGTGAGGAATCAAGCATTGAGAGGGCATAACCAAGGGTCATCACACTATCAAATGCAAGACCTGTTTCGGTGAGAATAGACGGAAGATCCGTGTCCCAAATGACATTGCTCACATTACCATCTCCAAATGTCCGGAGTTCCTTTAGTTTCTCTCTCAGATATTTCGAGTCCTGATTCACGATTTGGAAAGCTGTTACGTTCCCATTGGATCTGAAGAAGCCGGTGATATCCACCGTCGCCAGGTCAAGATTCGTCATGAGGTAATGGTACTTATAATCCGTCCTTTGTAGTTGAACAATTGCTCGGAGGAGGTCCGGAAGACTTGAGAGTTGGCAGTCAACGAGGAAATGTCTAATCTCATGATTTTGAACCTCCTCGAGAACGTGGCGGTAGGTCTCGGGAGTAGCTCGACGAACAATGCCATTTTCAACAATTGCCGGCTCTTAGGTTCTCTCAGCTTCATGTGTCCTTTCTCATCTTCGTAGATTATAGCTGCACTTTGTCATTTTAAATAAGTGACAATTTCTTTTATGGCCTCATTCCAAATTCGAATTAAGGGTGCTACCCGATTGCAAATTCAGGATCTGGAGCTGGTGAAGGATTCGTACGAGTCGAAATTTTATATTGTGCATGGGAGACAGTGGGGAAAAAAGGGGTATTTCCATGGAAGCACGTCCAAAATAATCTCAATTCAACGGAAGGGTCTAATCTGAAAGCTGCTTTGAAAATCCCTACGATTCCATTTTGAAGTAATTGGCACAATTGCTTCGAAGCTCGGAATGTATCTCCAGCTTTCACGTACAAAGCGTTCGCAACCAACGTTGTATTTGGCATTAAAATCTTGTCCCGATTGAGCACATGCAATCCAAAGCGGTAACCAAAATCTATGGGGTCATCCTTCTCTTCCTCCGGCAAAACAATGGCTGAAACATATGTAATTGAATGTTCATTTTTTTTATTTTACAAAATTCATATTCCCTTTATGGACTCAAGCTAAACACGGGTGCATTTAAATATAAAACAAAGACCTATTACTTACGCACATTGAGAATACTCAGTAATGAGTGCGAAAGACAGTTGATACTTGTGAGACAGTAAAAGATAAGAACGAGTCAATTCACGCTTCGCGACATTGTGATTCCTTTGTCAATTGAACACGTTTTATGTAGTTAGTGAAATATTCTGAAACACGAAAAATAGATTACTTTTAATTACATCAAATTCGTATGTGAAAAAATGCAGATGTACCTGTACAACAATAGCAATAACCACTAAGTTTTCTCCAAAAAAATACCCACCTCATTCTACTTGTTCAAATTTGGTCAAATAACCCAGAGGCTTGGCCATGCATCCTGTACTAGAAATGCTATAGGAAAGTTTATGGAAGACGATGAAGAAAGTGACATTTTATCAGAAATAAGACAGCCCACACGAAGGGGTAAAATTATAAGCTATAATATGCAAGAGATTTTGTAAATAATGGTTAGGGGGAACTGAATAAAAGAAATAGAAGAGAGGGTCACCCAGGGGCCAGAGAGACCGTTGAACTTTACTGGAAGACAAATGTACTGAGCCATGCCCACAGCTACAGTCACACAAAATTACATGTATTATTATGAGGAGAAAGCAACAGAGGAAGAAAGAGAGGGAAAGAATAGGTTTCATATTTCTCTGCACAGTATTTTAGTGACTTCTTGAGACTCCTGGATCGATATGTCAAGTGATGCGCATTCCCTATCCTTTCTTGTTCACACTATTTCCTCCCCGTCTCTCTCTCGTGCTGCCTCTTTTGCTATTCCGGAATTTGGACCAGCACCATTGCTCCATGTAGATGAAGATACATGCAGACAAGCTGGGAAACGAGCACGATGCATGAATACCTCCAGGGAATATATGCCTCTCAGTTGTATGTCATAGCTCACAGATTGAGACTGCCAGTGATAGTGCCATTCTTCCATAATACAGTTAGGGAGCAAGAGAAAGGGGGAGGTATTCCGTGCTTTCATAATTGCTTTCACCGTTCTTTTCCCTTACATGCGTGTGGGCGCTTTTCACAAATGCCGAGGAGTATAAAAAAAAGCACTAGCAATATAATGCTTTTTGTGCCAATCCTTTTTTGATGAAGTCGAATTTGTCATCGCACAAGTCACTCGCAAAGCTCCTCGCATCAACCCCAGCTGTTCTGAACTTGACAAATGGGCTAACTTAATTTAATAATATTATTTCTCCAGTCTGCATTGCATTTGACACTACGGGCACAATGGTATCATTTTACTTCTCCTGATAGTCGGCCGAGAATAGAATGGCAGCTGAAAGTTTGGTAAAAGCTCAATGGACAAAATATGTATATAACAAGAGGACATTACATGTGAATAGTAGTTCTATTGGTATGGTAGAAATTGCCAGCCACATTTAAGGGTCCTTTGCCTCTACTTCTTATATTTATGTATGAATATACACCTCCTGTATAAATGCCATTCCAGAGTACTATGGTCAAAGTAATGGGATATTAACGAGAAATAGTAAAAGGACAAATTCATGTGCGTGTAAAAACTCACTCGGCATAGCAATCATTGTGATCATTGTACGTTCAGCGGAAAAGATATTTCGAACATTACTTGTTATGAAATGAACTAAATCCACGTTCGTGCAATTGTTCTATGTAGGCACACGGTGCTAGGAAATATTATATTATACACCCCCATTACTCTTTGCTACAGAACAGAGCAAACGTTTAATCCACACAAATGTTTATTGCCGATCTGGGCGAAAAAATTATATCGGACCGATCAAGATTAGCCAAAATTTGGCGTGCCGCTGCCTGCATGGTGCAGCGGCATGTTTCTGCTTACATTTTCGTGTCACATTTCAGATTTAGTGACGATTCTTATTATGGAATGGGACAGAAAAGCATGAAAGAATTTTTTAAGCTGACCTCTGCAATACTGCTTAAATGGCAGAGAAAGTTTATATTCTGAAGCAGACATTTCTCATACAAATGAAATGACTTAAATCTCTGTAAATTCGTGAAGGAGTGTGCACTGCAGATGCAGAACTGTAGACGTCGGCATGCTAGTCTCATGCACATAGGTATAGGTTATTATCTTATAGCTACCTAGGTATATACATATGCCTTAAGGAGTCAACGGGGCAACGTGCGAAATATTATGCACCTACATATATATAGGTGCCTATATGTATCTATGTACAAATATGTTTATGTATATACACATTATAATTTATTGGCTGCGATCACATATGTGCTGAGCTTACACATATCCAGAATAAAGAATTCAATCGCAGTCACAATCTAGGTTCATTTTTGCCGACGGTAAATACAATAAATCAAGTTTGGTAAACTAAAATGCACACATTTATATCTAATTTATTAAATTTCAAGCAGGTTAATGTCTTTTGTGAATGATTTCATTGTTGAAAGTGTAATTTAGGATGCTGTCTAATTACATGACGTCATGTACGTCAGTACATGACGTACGTAGTATTATTGTACTATTTTAAAATTTGATTTTGTCACTTATTACAGTCTACATTATCTAACATCAAATCCTAATCAAGAGTATGTAATATCTTTTTGGTAAAATTGAGTATTTCGTGTTCAAGAGTATTTATAATATATATTATGTACAAATGTCGTATGGATATTTTTTATGTACAATTTTCGTTGAAAAGAGACATGGAAATGTTAGGAATTAGTCGATCATCTCTATAAGTATTGAGAGTATTGACTATACTTATTAAAAACTTGTACTATACTTTCGAAATAAGTTGAGTTCTGAACATATGTACTTGTACGTGCATTTACACACATACACATACAAGAGTCCGGAATGTTTTTAAATGTATACACTCAAACAAAAATATCATGTTGATTTCGTGGGACCTCCTCCGTACTGTATTGGTCATATTCATCATCACTAGGTAATCTCAAATTTTCATTGGAATTTCTACTAAAATAGCTCATAGTTTTGGGGAAATCTTTGTGGTGCTCACTGTTCAAACTTGTATCGGACAGAGTTTTCTCCATTTTGGCAAAAGAATCTGGCGTGTGTCGAGCATGACCGCAACTTCTAATTGCCGGTAATGTTTTGCTGTTCCCAGCATTGTTGTCCCCATTACCCCCACGCCCACTCTTGCTCGAACTTGGAACTTGGTATTGACTGGAGCTTGGGAAATGGCGACGCTCTCCGTGACTATGATCGTAATTCCCTGGCTCCGTCCGTTGATGAGAACTACCTTTGTTGTAGTAATAGCTGGAGTGAGAGTGATTGCAGTGGCTGTGATGATTGTGATGATGAGGATGAGTTACATGAGAATTATTGCATCCTCCATGAGAATGTTGTTTAGAGGGGAAGTACCCATAACCGAAACCAAAGCCGTAGCCACCAAAGGATTTCGTTGCCATCAAATTGTCCCATGATTTCGGCTTTAACTGAGGGTCACAAACTCCCGAGGATTTCGATGTACTTGGCGTTGCTTGTGATGTTATGCCACTAGATTTATCTCCACCAGACGATTGGCTCGTTGAAGGTTTCGGGGGACTGGACGAAGAAGTTCCTTTGGTTGAAGAGTTAGACGTCCCAGCAATGACACACCTTTTGGAAAAGTCTTTGTGATTCAGTTCTCGATTACTTTGAGACTTCCGGTAGCAATCGTAAAAGAAAGTCTCCTTATCTTTATTGCTATCAGCTGTAATTACAGAAATTGTTTTTGATTTTTCTTTCTCATCCAGCACATTCCCCGCGTTAGCTTGCTTGCTCTTGGTTGGGCAAAAACAACAGGCACTTGTAGCAGTGTTGAGGCAAGGAGCT
Source organism: Disparrhopalites patrizii (assembly GCA_034698585.1). Lineage (NCBI taxonomy): Eukaryota > Metazoa > Arthropoda > Collembola > Symphypleona > Sminthuridae > Disparrhopalites > Disparrhopalites patrizii. The sequence continues at coordinate 145,949 of JAQGBT010000007.1, forward strand.
CCAAGTGGACTCCCACAATGATTCCGGCAGGATCCCGACAATATCTCCCTTTCTTTCCAGTTCAACTGCTCTAATTCCTTCATCTTGTCGTGCAGTTTCTTTTGTAAATGCACATATCTCATGTGTAGTTCCACCTGTAATAAGGTAATATATCCCATTCTGATATATTTCCCACGAATTGTCATCGTCGGCGCGGAATTTTACTGAAGAACCTTTGCAAATGTAAGGCTTACTTTGCGTGCGCGCTCGTCAGAAACAACCACCATCTTTAAATGTGTAGGACATTTCCGGATAAAATTCACCAAGGATTTGTGTTCTACGCGGGCCATGTTTTGACCATTAATGGAAAGAATTACGTCCCCTGTGCAAGGAGAAAGTTTGTCAATAATCACTCTAGAACTTTTTACAAATGTATGGACTCAGTACAAGCATTTTAAAAATACGGCTCTCAACAACAAACTAACCTTCGCGAAGGCCGGCGTGAAAGGCAGCTCCGTCTTTCTCCACTGCGTTTACGTATGTTATAAAATCTGTCTCACGATTCCCGTGTTTGTATCGTACACCGTAACTCTGGAAAGAATGAATGGCGTATAAAATTAGATTTGTTTAGATAGTCATCTCACATATTCAAATTTGTTTAATGTTCTTTTTCTTAAGCTATTTACGAGCTGTGATGTTATCCTCGTTCGCTTACTGACCTACATAGCTAGTACGAAATTATTTTTATGTTTTCATTGCCTGTGAGTGATACTAAGATCATATAATGATCTATAAACATATAGAACATGAAGAAGAAATTGTATGTACTAGAAATAAACCAAATATTTAAATCCATCATTGCTTTTTGAGAGAAACTACACCATGTCCAGTGTAAATGAATAGGAGAAAGTAGAGAAAATAAGTTTATGTCATATGTAATTGGTACAAGCTTTACGAGAAAACAAATTCATTGATTAAAGCACATGAAGTTACAGATCGTCGACTGTTTCAACCTTTAAACAGAGATCATTAGTAATTCCGGAAGTTGTCAACATCAGCCTTCTTTCTAAAAAAAAAGTCCGAACGTGCTTTCTCCTAAACACTTTCAAGACCAAATGCTACACAAATAATGAAGTCCCTGAGGACAGCCTATAATTTTGTTTCTGGATCACAAAATGAACGGTTTATGACGAAACTGACCTTGTAATAGACAATACTCAGCGATAATGAAAGCAAGTCATAAAAGTAATAATAATAAGTAATAATTTCATTTGAATGTCACAAACTTGGAGTGTGAAGCCGTATGAACCATTCTTCTTTTCAATCATGATCACGCGACGTTTGGATTCCGATTCTCCAAAAATCCAAAGTCCACTTTTGTCCTACAAATATGAAAGACCAATTAGTACACAGTATCGTCCTTTTAAAGGAAGACAATCTCCACTTCTGTACATAAAACTTCAGTTGTGCATCTTGTAGAAAATGAAACTCAGGATCGCTCAAAGTAGAAAGATAAGATAAAACCATCAATGCGGCTATTTTTGTTACAATTGCCGTACACAATCGTACAAACCGCAAATCTATCAGAGATGTCCAAAATACATCGTGTTTAAAATAGGCACATGTATTTGAAATACCTATTTAAAATACATTTTTGTATTTTTTAATTGTATTTTCCAATACAGGTATATTCTACAAGTATTTCGTAATTTGTATTTAAATATACGAAATTTTTTGGAAGTATTTTGCTGTATTTTGTAATTTAAAAGTGCACCAAGGCAAAATAGAATTTGTAATTTTTTGATTGCGCTCTAAAATACAAATGAACGCGCATATGATACGTATTTTAAACGAATTTATTTACATTTTGTATGTAAAATATGTATTTTAAATGCAATTATTTGTAATTAAAATAAGTATTTTAAATGTAATTATTTGTAATTTGTAATTAAAATACATTTTTAAATACAATTATTTGTATTTTGTAATAATTAAAATACGTATTAAAATACATTACTAGCTACTGCTGTATTTTGTGTTCGACATAATTACAATTCTATTTTGTAATTTGTAATTAAATAATTGGGGAGCAACTGAATGGAAGTGATGATTTGTAATAAAGGCCTCCGAGTGCATTTGTATTTAGTATTTGGAATTAAAAAGTATTTTGGTCATCTCTGCAAATCTTTGTAAAATACACAAATATGCATATATCACATATATATGTATGTGTGTATAATGCATAATTAATAATACTAAATTTTATTAGTAAAAAAACAAAACAACCACAATGCTGGGAACTGGGAAGTACTACAAATCCTAATAAAGCAATCACCAATGTTGTAAAACGCTATCAATGACATTTTCACATTAATTACTTGCGCATAATGTGCAACACTTTATATTCAACTCAGTTTAATTGGTAGTAAAATTCTGAAAGTAATTCTCCTGTAAAAGTAATATTGGTTCACATGCAAGCTAGTTGAAGCGTGGGTAAAGCCATATGCCATCGTTTCTTTTCTTATTAAACTCAGAGCGGCATGTCACAAGCCGTCGGATAAAATTCACATGCAATAAATACTTTTATAGTATCATGTGTGCACAAACCAGTAATATAGCAAGAACAACTTTAAAAAAAAGTATAACCACACGAACCTTTTGAACAAGTTCCGGAAGACGGCCAGCTGATGCTCGAGCTGCGATGTCCATTGATGCTTGTTGGCGACTAGGCAAACAAATTGAACTGACCCTCGACAAACTAACTTACGAAGGGCGACACACGATCATGACTAGATAATTCCCTAATTAATACTTCCTCTCACGTTTTAAACAACCGAAGTCTGCGTGACTGATGACAATACTTACATTTAGAAAAGGAAGAAGGAATGTGGGGAAAGTTTTCTTTGTACAAAAGTAAAAAATTCTATAGTGGTAACTTTAACTGCAGTTCCTCGTCCCGTAGGAGGCACTGACCCTAAGTTGCAATTAGGAAGTAGGGGAATGATGGTGACGAGAAAATAATTAAGAACAAAAATAAGAAGAGGTTCGTCACATTGGGTCGTTTGTGAGTGTGAAAGAATGTACCACTTGCAGAGCACATTACTTATGCTGTATCAGGGCAGACCAGATGAAATCGATCGATCTTCTGCTTCTTTTCTCTTTCTACTCCAATCTTAGCTGAGTGAAAGCTCTTTCTTCCACTTTCGCTCTCACTCCAAATAAGCATAATATTTTCCTGTGAAAGGCAACTTTCACTATATCCGCACCATGCAGCAATGTTCCACGTTTTAAGTGTGCACAAACGGACGTGCTGAAAAACGGATGTTACGTTGCCAATTTGCTAAAGATAATTTCCAAACAGCCATTTCTGATTTTGTATTATTTAATTTTATGTCCATTTAAACGGCTGCTTAGCTTTTTCCGCAATTCAACGCCACAAGAAATAAGATCATGATGACAAACGCTTACTTACTAGAAGTATTAACTTACTAGAACTTAATTTACTAGAAGTTCCTACAGTGAATCGGCCGGACGCCGTGTGCGTAATAATTTCGTTAGAAGAAAAAATTTGATTACTACTATACGTCTTACCATAATTGATAAGTGAAAAATTAACAATTGAACTACTTATGTTCTTCAAATTTTTAATGCAAAATGCAATCCAATAGTAAACCTTTTTTCACAGTTAAACACATGTTAGTAAATTGTAAAACATGCTAGAAAGCAATAGGAACCCGGTAGACAATTTATGTTGCTGTCATTTATATTTTTGTTTATTCCCAGGATATTCATAAAGATTTTAGGTATATTATGATTGCTTGGTTTCAAAATAAATTTCGCACTCACTAAATATATTAAAAGTGGAGACTATAACCTTCATTCCCCTTGCATCATATTTGTTTAATTTAATATAAAAAATAATAAAAACTAAATTTACAAAAGCTTCTCAATATTTACTGCAAGGGAACAAAGTATGGTCGATCATTACACAACTCATTGACCAAGATACCAATGTCCGATACAAAATCGTTATACATATAATATTTCCGTTTGCCAGCAATATATCCGGGGGTGCAACAGGAGTACACAAAATGTGTCACATATTAAAGTTTAAACACACTTGTATACAATACAATTTAGCCAGCAAGTTCACAAAAATACACTCAATTTCGTAACTTGCTCTGGTATTCAAAACTTAACAGTTTAAAAGTTAGGCAATTGCGAGGAGCGAATCATGCCAGAAATACTACGAACAGAACGAAGAAAAACAGCAGCAGTGCAAACACTTTTATCATCAGCCAGCGGTTGGAAGTGACTGATCTGAAATATTTCAACAATTCGGTGTGTGCTGCTTCTACATTCATCTCGGCGTCTTCAATATTACCGTCAATACGTTTTACTACTTCCTCTTGTTCTTTCACCATTAATGCCAACTGCTGAAATATACCACCGAGTTCCACAATGGTCGACTCTATAGATTGCATGGTGTCAGCACGACTTGAAAGGTACGATTCAGTCTCATCTTGCATAATCATGGACTGCGATTGGCGCGGACCATCACCCATGTAAATTGAGACATCGTCTCCGGAATGTCCTTCTTCTGCTAGGAGAACGGAACCCTGTGGATATCCTTTCAATGCAGAAGGAGGCAACGATGAGGCCACGGGGCCCTGACTAAACTGGTCCTGCCTATTTCTTTGCTCTTTCAAATTTTCTGTTCTAACTTGTAAAACTTGTTTAAATTCACTGGACATTGAGGCTAACTTTGACTGGAGACCAACTACTACTCCGGAAGAATGTGACTGCAAATGTTTCCCACTTACACGTTGATTTCCTCTAGCCGTACTTTGCAACTTTGCTATGTCTTTATTTAAGGAATTTATGTCTTCTTTGATGATAAACGTCAATTCCTGGATTTCCGGAGATTTATCGTCAAAGAGTGACTTTCTTTTCGCTAGAAGAGCCAACTTCTCCAATTTGTTGTAAGTTTTGCTGATGTTCTTTCCGATTGTTCTTGCGATTTGCATAAATTCGGCATATTGATGCAGGTTCCGATTAACTTTCTGACCATACTGATTTATATTGTTTGGCTGTATCTGCCGAATTTGTGCCCGCCCTTGAAGAGACCGTAGGGCGGACTGGAATTCGCCAGTTCGATCGCGACCCATATTTTCTTTGTCCTCGTCGAAAGTAGTAGTCCAGTCTGTGGTTCCCGAAGGTGAATCTTCCGACTTCGAACTTCCTCGCCGCCTTCTCGCTACGTTCATCTGCACGGAACAAAACAAAATGAGTATTCCTGGAATAAATACGAAGGATTATTGCATCGAAAATGTAGCAGTGTAATTATATGAACGTTGTATCGTTAGGGCATCTTACAAAAATTAACTACATTTTTTATGCGTAAGAACAAATTGCTCGAAACGTCCGGCCTAACGCTGTATATTTCTATGTGTCATTTTATAAGAATATTGCGGATTTACAGTACTTCTCACGTGGGTAGTTCCTTCTACAACTCTTCACCATGTCAATTTCACTGCAAGAGTAGTCACAAATTAAACAATAGAACAACAATAAATTACGCAACTTGAAAATGAGTTTCATAAACTGTTTAGACAACGTGTTTCTATTCCTACGTCTACCATCTACCACACGTCATCCGCAATCTAAAGATTGTACGAAGTGAAATGATAATGAACGAATACACTCCATAGTGTAATAAAAGCTTCATAATGTCACGAATATCTGCGTACGGACGTCAGAGTCAGGAGTCAGGACATAATAAACCATACGATTACAATTTAATTATGAGATTCTGGTATATGTGTCGTAGTCAAAGACTTTAAAAAACACGAATAAAATACCTTAACATAATAACCGAATATTTAACTGGATTGTCTCGTTCTTATGCATTGAATGCATTTATTTTTAAAACATTGGCCACAAAAAGATTTGTAATTTTTAGTTTCTGGGATAGTAATTTAGTATTCTTTTATTCTAACTCTTAACACACTTTGAACGTCGTGAATTGTAAAATATCCATTAACAATGGTTGAACGCACTTGGAATGCATCCTGCAATTTGACACTTTCTAAACCTATTAGATTCGTTCATTTCAATATGTTTCGATTTTTCATTGATAAAATTCATCCCAGATTCAATCGTTACTACCAACCAAATGACTCCCATTATATTGCATATTTCACGTACAAAATATCCAATTTCTCCTTAAAAGTTCAAAACACCACATGAATGAATTTTACACAAGGAAAACAGGGTGTAATAAAAACACAAGAACTCACAACTGATTCCGCCATTAAATGAAATTCTTTCTGCTGATCCGGTTGACCTTGTTTTATATTCTAATTTTGTGTCTATAGTCAGCCTAGTAAACTACAATAGTAATACCCATTAATTACATTAGTAATAAGAAATGGCACAAGTAAAAGAGAAGGGGATGAATAAAATTATGACCAAGTTCAAGAAATTCACTTAACTTTCTCAACTTCCACGATAATTACGGAACCTCATTCCTCTGAATCTTTTCTCCCAAAGAATTAAAAAAAACCACTATTGCTATTATATATGTGTGTGAATTTTAAAGGGAGAAGAAGTCTAAATCAGATGGTTTTAAAGAGCTATATCGAGTCATTCTTTTTGAATGCAATTGTTTCTATAATGATAATTTTTTTTTGTGACAACAAAAAATTTATGTGTCACACGTCATGTGATTTGAACTTTTGAATGTTGCGGTACATTACGAAGTCAAAATTGTTATATGGCCAATAGGACATAAGGATGTCAAAATCCCTCAAGTCTCAGTCTCAGGCACTTTCAGTTTCAGCTCAAGCTTCTCTTACGTCAGTCTTTTTAGTCTCAGTCAGGCTAAAATATTCTCATCCATAGCCTCGGATATCTCTGTCTTTCACTAGTTTCTTAGTTTATTTCGTTACGCAACGCCATTAGTATTTTACAGAGCGAGACGAAATACATTAGTTACAATACTAATTACAAAATACAAATATACACTCGAAGGCTTTAATTACAAATTACAAAATACAATAAATGGTATTTGATGTCGACCACAAAATATAAATTACAAAATACATCAGTAGGTAAAAATAAATGTATTTAAACACGTATTTTAATTAATTTGAAATACAAAATACGAAGAAATGCTTTCTTTATTTAAAATTTATTTAAAATTTATTTAAAATTTATTTAAAATTTAAAATACGTATTATATACGTTCATTTGTATTTTAAAATGCAATCAAAAAATTACAAATATTCTATTTTGCCTTGGTGCATTTTGAAATTACCAAAAACAGCAAAATACTTCCAAAAAATCTCGTGTATTTAAATACAAATTACAAATTACATGTAGAAAATATCTGTATGTGAAAATACAATTGCAAAATACAAAAATGTTTTAAATACGTATTTCAAATACGTGCATTTTAAATACGATGTATTTTGGCCATCTCTGGTATCTTACGATATCGCGCCGCGAATTCATTGTCGGAGTCGGAAGTCGGAATATAGGAGGCGAACGTGTATTTGAGTGGTTTTTCTTAGGAAATTCCTTGTTTCGTACAGGTTCGTATAGCAAAAATAAATAACGTCCATTGCTCAGACCACAAAAATGGCACAATGGTTGAATAAATAATAATAATCGGTGTATTTGCTTTTACCTTTTACACATTATGCAGGACATTCTTTACAACGGGTACAATTGCATCACAGGAGACAGGAATAGAAATATATCGAGGGAATTAATAATCGAAGAATAAATAGGCTTAAGAAATAACGTAGCTCAGTTATAATTTATGTTATAATAGGTACTTTACATGAGTGTATAAACAAACGTATAAATTAGATGTCGCCGGGTCTAGTTAATCATGTAGATTCTATTCAAAGTACAAATCTGCATGCATGGTCAATCCCTGCTTTTTATCATAGATATACATATAGCGTGGCTATTAATCAAATAAATCAAATAATTATTTATTACATGACTTGTGAATATTGGTGGGGCTTTATTTGATGTTTTACGACGCAATAATTGTACGGATTCGAACATCATCTTGGGAAAACGTTTTGCCCTTTGGTGTATTTTAATTTTTAATTGCGAAGCTTTTGGGCTTTTACGGCGCATTGTAGTTAACTAAGATCACAGAGTTAGTAGAAAGATTGTTTTGATTAAAATTTCCATGGTTCTTGTACAATCACCATTCCATTGGGACTGCGGCCCACTTTCAAGGTATCTGCGAACACTCCGGACGGTAGAAGTACTTCCTCTGTGACTTTCTTCGCACTTTGATCTTTTGTTTTTCTCCTTTCCCCTGTCACCTTTGAGTTTTATATATTTTTTCATTAATCATAAAATGTTTCCCAGAATAAATGCCAATAATCGGAAGTTGTATCAATTGACAGTGGGGAGCTCAATGTATGCGTAACGTACCCTCAAAATATTTTTTTCGTTAGTTAACGTAATTTCATTGTCTTTAAATCCTCTCATATCGAACCTAGCTGTATACCTGCGAAATCCGGGCGGGTCCTTGCGTAAATCCCTGATATAAATAAATGATACCGTCAAAATTATATTTTATATTATTATTATTTTTATTATATTTTATACTATTTAAAAACAAACGTTTCCTAGCATCCTATGAAAAAACATGTGAGAAAGAAGAGAAAACTTACGAAAGCTGTCGCATTTCTAAAAAGGAATTGGGGAAACCTCCAATAGGAATATTTCTTCCGTCCAGCGTTCTTCCTCCAACACAAATAATGTGCTTAACCTTGAGCGCTTTAACCGGCTTCGCTACCACGAGTTTCTGTATTGGGAAGAACAAAAATAATTTGTTGGTGGGATACATCGGGAAATGGCAATAAATAAGAAAATACAGTATTTAAGTACACCTGTTGCTCTTTCTGCGTCAACAATTCCTTGTTCTTATCAGCTCGTTCCTCTACCAGTTTTATCATCAATTTACACAACTCATCCTTTTGCATTTCCGGCTCCAGAGATTTAATTCGCTCCAATTCCACTGACTGCAGCGCGTGAGGATGGCAATTGCAAAAATCGAAGTCCAAGCCGGAAGTGACGGATGATCTATTACATAAGGCTTGGATTGCGATTTGACCAACAAGTTCGTTCACATTTGCGGCGGTCGCAACCGGGTACGAAGATTCAGTGACAGATAAAATACTATTTGAATTTGCTTCAGCAGTTTCTTCGGTTTCCGATTGCTGAGTAATGACGCTCCCATTAAATGTTACACGCTTACTTCCCTTCAGTGCCATTAAGTACGCAAACGAGGAGGGCCTAACGATGCTTTGAAGAGACACAAAGGCTGGGTTATAACTGGATCTTGAATGCTGAATTTGTATTTTACTCGTATGCCCGGGATGATTCCGGGTCGTGTCAACCCTTTCATCTTCGCTTTGGAGTGTATGCTGAGTTTGTGCCGTATTTGGAGGTACATAGCTTTGATTTTGCTTGCTGACTGGTGGTTGAAAAACGTGTACTCTTTGTGAAGGAAACATGATGTTTCTCGATTGTGATGCTATTGTACTTTTTGACTTCCTCGTGTGGGTTTATCCTTCATCGATTTCCATCTGTGACTGAAGATGACAAGAAGAAGAATTGTAAAGGCATATTATCGTGTCAACAGATCATCGTAGGTACCTACACTTGCTCTTTTACATTAACAAACATGTCAGTGATGTTTCCGCAGTCATGTACTGGACTGTGTACCGTACATGCCAAGTAAAACGTTTGCATTTAGTAAGTCTGTTACATATGCTATAAAAGTTTATTGAAAATACTTAAAACGCCCTTCAATTTTTAAAGTCAATTCTTATGGCTGTATCAGCTAGATTCGTAATCAAATTCTGTCCGAAAATCGGCAACGACGCTATTTATAAATTTTAAATCTCCACTCAAAGGGCTTCTCCCTCAGTACTGTTCTTGATTCTTGCTCTATTTTGTCCGACAAGTAACGCACATACCTATGGTGTATATTTGAATTTGAGGGCACAAGGCAGCTTTACCTGTTTGGCAAACTGACAAATAATTGTTTTCTGGCATGCAACGTTAGCAGCAGAGGAGCACACGCGCAGCACTACGCTGTTATGTCTGAATTTAATCCGCGTCCGCGCATTTGCAGTGATATTTTCATAATAGAAGGTTTTTGATAAATATATATTTCTCCGAAAATAATTAGTAACTCTATATTTCTAAATGCTTGCTCTTGCAAGGAGCTACACTTTATACGGTGTGTCGTCGATTCGTCGTTTGGTTTAGTATACATAGTCAAGTGTATGTGCATATTTTAATGAGCCCTTAAGTGGCGTATGTTAGTATGTATATGAATCACTATGTATGACTTAACTGTATGCATTTAAGACATGTGGACATATTCTGATGTAGAGACCCTGTAGAAAGGGGTCCTCTTCTTGAATATGTATTAAGTATGCGGCTGGTAAATGAGTCAGATAGTTTAATTATCATTATAATTAATAATATCAGATGTGATTATTGCTTATTGCTTCCATGCTTGTTATGTGAATGTTGTTTATTATTGTGATGCGTACTGCTATGAGAATAGCATTGCTTCCTGACTTACTATTATTATGGATTATTCCTATTATTATGAAGATAGTGAGATGGAAAAAGGAAAAAGTAGTCTGCTAATGAAGTGAACAGTGGTAATGAATAAAGGGTCAAAAAGTATTAAGTATGAAAAGTACCCTTGGAAGCACAGTTTGCTAATTCTGTCATTCAAAATTAACTGGTCCTTAACAGGCCCTTAACAATCCTAGACGGAAAACTCATATTATCCTAAGAAGCGTTAATGCGGTGTATATGACAACATATAAAAAAGAAAATTGTGTGAAGGAGAAAGCAGTATTATTTTTCCACGTTGCCCCATGACATACGTGGATACCTCTGGAACTTCCAGGTCAACCACAGCAATTGAAGTGTATTTCCAACACGAATTCCCAAAATTGATGTTTATTTAATTATAAAATATTCGGGAATTTTTTCACAATGAAACAGTAAAGGTATACATAATAATAATTAATAACACTCATAGTGTAAACATTCACAAGAAAAAATTACCAGTGAAAGAATATTGGTTTATTTGTCGCATTTGACGTGATGGAAGATGTAAAAAATACAATATCTCGGGATTTGGATTGGGATTATGGTTATGACGAGACCCGGAAGAAATTCTGCGATTAAACAGGTTTTTTTTTGACGGGATTAAAATTCCGGAGTATATGATTAAAGGCGATGACTAAATTATTGAGCATTAATTTTTTACCATAAATAACAATTTAAAAAAAACAGCTGGTGCTTATTTCACCAGTTCTTTTTTTATTTGCACTTGGTAAAATTTTTACCAAGTCCAAGTAAAAAGTGTTTCACAGTTAACTTTTAAAATTAAACATATACCTACATATCTAAGAGCATGAAAAATAAAATTACTTGGCATTGACAATAATACATAATTCTAAATACGACAAATGCAAAGTAATGCTGTTCCACCTTAATCTTAACTTTGCTTTGCAAACGTTAATAATAATGAGAGTCTACGGCTCGAATTTAAAAAATCCGAAATTCAGATTTTTCGGTTTTCTGAAAACTAGGGGTTGTTCTGGTAAGAAGCGATTAGTGCACAATGCACTAAAGTTGTTCTGCAGTTCTTAAAAATTGGTTTTAGGGAGAAAATTTGAAAAATCCAAAATTCGGATTTTTTAAGATTTCGGGATTTTCTCAGTAAGGAAGTAACATAATACTCTGAAATTATCCTGTCGTCATTATAAATTGATATCAGGACCAAATTTTTTAAAAAATCGAAATCCCTTTTTGGATTTAAGGGTTGCGCTTGAAAACGACCCCCCTAACTTTCTTCAAGGAACTCGCACGCCAATTTTTTTGACAATCGGGCAATATGCGGATGAGAAATCGTTGAGTGAAAATGCAACCCCCCGGTTTTTTCAAGCTCCTCCCACTTACGGCGGAGGGGTTGGGGCTGGGGAAAGCTGGTTAAAGGTTAACTTCGCCATGCTATCTGTCACCCTGTGTGCATTTCCAAATGTATTTCCATCAACGTTCAAACTCGTTCATTCCATTTGTACACCCTCTAATACACATCCCCCAGGTGGGGTGCACGTCACTGTCTAAAGAAATTGACAAGTGACCCCGGAAATTTTCGTTTTCCCGGATCTGCTCCCATAACAAATACTTGCGGGATATAGTTTTGTAGAGTGAACAGAGAAACTATACGAAAGACGTTGGAACTTTCCCTGATCCAAAGTCAATGCAAAGTTGCAAAGACGCTGGATGCGGCTGTTTGCGCTGTTTACGACTTTGTTTTGCAACTTGCAACGGTGAAACGCTGTTATGCCTCCGTTTGAAAAGACATCCACTTTTCATTTGCGAATCCCTCGCCTTCACAATAGTTAACGCCAAGACTTTGCAAATCTTCCATAGTATTATTGATTTATTAGCCATTTCACAATACACAGTACATTCCTTCAATGTGTACAATCGCACCACAGGGATGTGCC